>JBBMHQ010098738.1:0-10078 GCA_037834295.1 Postelsia palmaeformis | reverse complement strand
CCCTCTGTATCCCACCCTCTCACCCACTCCCCCACCCCTCAACCTCTTCCTACCCCACTCACCCACCCCGATGCCAGGAGGAAGTAGAACGCTACTGTGAGGACCTGAAGGAGCTCCAACGCGTTAGGCAGACGGCGACCCAGCTCGACCGTCCCTCGGACAGTGGCCGCGACGTCATCTTGCGCTACGCTGCCCAGCTCGAGGCGCTTGAAGCGGTGTTTCCTGTGTCGGAGACGGAGGTAGGTTAGAAGGTTAAACGGTTCTGCTTTTTTTTTCGGGGCGTGCCACGATAGGGCATTCCTTCCAGAGCACACGGCTTATAGCAAAAAAAATATTGTTGCCAATTTTTTTGTCCTGGTTGCCATGGCTCCTTATCCCTATGAGCGTACCTGACACACTGCAGTCCCATTCTGGGGATAAATCGCTCGAATTCTAAATACTTTATCCCCTAAACGTGACTGGAGTTTTTGCCTTAAAAGGGTGATCCGAGGGAAATGCCAAATAAGGCACTCCTGATGCCTGGTACCAGGTATGCCTTGCCTTGCCGTCGCCACATTATTTGTGTTTCACGGGCTATTTGTTGTAATGATCTCGTTTTTTGCCATGTAAGGCAAATAATAACTCCTCTTGAAGCGGGGTGCGCACAGGCTTCCATTATTCAATCAGTCTATCTGGCTGCTCTGTGCTATGCTCTGTATGCCTCGCTGTAACATTCTTGAATTATACTGATTTGCTAGAGCTGTACGTATGCGATTTCCACTAGCCCGGTGTCTACACGAGCGTTGAAGCTGGGGCTATGGCGTGGGACTTGTGTCGTGGCACGGCGTCTCGAAGTGGTCGCCGTCGCTGGGCTGCTGTGGTTTTGGATGGTGTCTTTTGAGTGCGGCGGAATTTCGTTGTTGTTTTTTTCGATTTTTTTCCTTCGAACGCACACGGCCTGCCGCAAGTGTGAGGCCGCCTTGCCCCGTATACCTATGTGATGTTAATATTATACTCAGGCCATCGGTTTTTACTTTCATCTTTAGTCAAAGCCAGTTCCTGGATGAAGGTTAGATATCCTATACTGTATTCAAGTAAAAAAAGTAGATTTTTTCCCGTCATATATTGCACGTGTCGTTGCCTCGTCCCGAAGTAAAGTTACACGAAACAATGAACCTTGCCTTTGGCGGTTAGAGTTGATGGTTAGCTTGTTCAACCGACGCTTACGTTTCTGCGTCCAACGGATAGGTTTCTGCACACAGGAAGTTACGCTTCTACACGCCGGCGGTCACATTTCTGCTCACCGACGGTTACATTTCTGCTCACCGACGGTTACATTTCTGCAACCGATTATTACCTTTCTGCGACCGACGGTTACATACCTGCATCGGACTGTTACATACCTGTGAACCGATGGTTACGTTCGGTGACCGACTGTTCGATTTCCCGCGACCGACGGTTTCGCATTCCTGCGACCGACGTTCACATTCTTTCGTCCGGCGGCTACATTTCTGAATCCGATGGCGATGTGTTTCTGTAAGCACCTCACGTGACGCTCGCTGCCCAGCTTGAGGCTCACGAAGCTGTGTATTCCGTGTCCCGAGACGGGAGTAGGTTCAGGTTTAACTACGCACAGTGCTGCGATGCAGACGCGTGCTATCGTACGATACAGCAGGAGTGGGAATTTTCGATCATTTTATTTTTCGTTAGTGGCACGGAGAGAGCGTCCTCATCTCAGTAACTATCCTAAAATCGTTTTTTTTGTTCACAATTTTCCCCCTCCTGTATGAGACTGTTCGTCGGGGCTAAGCTTGAGCTTTTATTCTGTTCTTGGAAGCCGTTGTTTCGGGTGATGGATGGAGCTGCGCGTGCGAGTGAGGAGCCTCAGAAAATGATATCATATTCGAACCCCTCCTGTCTTTACATTTACGTGCACTACGACGGCTCACCAGTACGCGACAGGACGTTCTCACCATTTGTTCCAATAAATACCATTGGTATTAATAGGGAATCAAGAAACTGTAATATTCCCTGATTTCTGCACGAACCCCCAACTTTTTTTCTTCGTACTGACTGTAGGGCAGGACACACCTTGCCTCACACAAGCCTCATGACTTGACACATCATCTAGGGGTTTTTATGTAAGTATTTTATTTGACGACGTGTTGTAGCAAAAGTTGCTTCCCGTGAAATCTCGCGGGGCCATTGTGCTCTGTGCTGTTCTGTCAGCTTTTCTTTCTTGTCTCTGGCCTGTCTTAGGTGCAGGCGGGGTTCAAGTCTGGGGCGGGGAGGGGGGGGGTTGTACTCGATAGGAGATATGTACTCGATCTCATGCATGGCCGTAGTCGTATGAACAGGGGGGCATACAGGGAACTTATCGCAATGCCCGTCATGATCTGTGCTGTTCTGTTCTTTTCTGGGTATGTGCTCTGATCTGATCTGTTTCTGATCTGTTTCTGATCTGTTTCTGATCTGTTTCTGGTCTGTTTCTGGTCTGTTTCTGGTCTGTTTATGATTTGATCGCTTCTATCCTGTCCTGTCCTGTTGTTGCACCTGTATGTCGTGGGCCTTGCGTCAGGTGCGGGTGGGATTCAAGTGGGGGGATGCCTTCAACCCCAACAAAAAGAGCACGCAGAGCACCCTCCTCTTCGAGAGGGCGTGCGTCCTCTACAACCTCGGCGCACACGAGAGCAGAAGCGCCAGCGAGGAGGATCGGAGCACGGAAGCGGTGCGTTTTTTGTTTCGTTTTTTTTTTTATCCCTTTTATCTTTTTCGCTCCTTCTTTTCTTCCTCCTCTCCTATTTACGGGTGCGCTATCAGTCATATTCATACGTTTATTCCCCTTGAAATCCGCAGTATGATACCTTCGGGGAGACGTGGGAGACTCCGAAAATTCAGTTTGAAGCTTTATCGCAGAACGCCTGTTTCACACCTCGTGGCCGTCTCCCGAACCCCCTGTCTGCTCCTGCCCGTAATGCTGTGACAGGGACTTAAGGCGGCATGCCACCGATTCCAGGTGTCGGCTGGCATTTTCCAACACGTCCGCGAGAGCGTGGTCGGAGGCCTGGTGGGAACACTGACGCAAGACCTCATTCCCGACGGGCTCAGCGCGGCGTCCACTCTCATGCTCGCGCAGGTGAAGTGACGACGCCATCTGGCTGCATGGTCTATGTTTGTCGAAGCTGTTTGTTTGTCTGAGTGTTATTGTGTACAGGCGGAGCTCAGTGACTGGTACGCATAGCACGTACGGCGACGCCGATTTGCTGCTGTGGTTTCGTGGGTGTTGTTGTTGCTGTTGCTTGTTGTTCTTGTTCTTGCTCTTGTTCTTAATCTTGTTTTTGTTTTTGTTCTTGTCCTTGATCTTACTAATGTTCTCGTTATGTTCTTGTTTTGTCTTTTGTGGTTGCTGTTGCTTGTTGTTCTTGTTCTTAATCTTGTTTTTTCTTGTTCTTGTTATGTTCTTGCTCTTAATATTATTCATGTTCTTGCTATGTTCTTGTTCTTGTTGGTGCTGTTGTCGCTAGAGTAGCAGTCCCTTCGTATTGTCGGTATGTGCTGTCAGGCCAATACACCAGCGTTGTAGCGGGCACTGGCATTATCCCCCACGCTGTCACACTCGTTGATCCCAGCTGTTGCAAACGATTTCACCGACATCGTCGAGGGACCCCTGCTGTGAACTGGTAGCTGTTATTTCTGCCGTTGCTGTTGTTGTTGTTGTTGTTGCCGCTGTTGCTCCCGCTGTTGTTGCCTCGTGCTGTCGTTGCTGCGTGATGCCTTCACGCCTCGGACGGACAACTAGATCATCCACAGATAGATCATGATGATATAGAGTTTCCCGGGTAGATAGATGTATCATCTATGCCTGAGCTGTATGATCTTCACTATCTAGCTCATGCTGACGTGTGGAAGCTGCATCACCTGCATGATCTGCTTAGGGGTACTGTAGGGCGTGTCTCCTGGGTTGGACTACTCTGTGCTGCACAGCTCCTGCGCGGCATCTCGTAACGTCGCGTTATATTCCAGATTATGTGCAGTATATATATATATATATATAGATCGTGACTCCGCCAAGGTGTCGATGTTGTTAGTTTGTCGAATTGTTGTGTGGCTCACCCTCGTGACTCAAGTCTGTACCAACACCTCTCTCCCGCCCATGTGGTGGCGTGCTTGACGTGTACAGGCTCAGGCTTGTTTCTACGAGAAGGCCGTCAAAGACCGCGCCAGGACGAAGCTGAAGCCGACGATCATCGCCAAGCTTGCCGCTAAGGCCAGAGATGTGAGACGCCGTCACCGCTGCCGCTACCTCGCCCTCACAAGTACTGCAGCAACTGGCCCCCGAAGCGTAGACCTATCCAAGAACTGCTCGCCGCAGCGTTTAGACCTGTGCAACAGCTAGTGGCCGCAGCGTAGACCTAACCAACAACACTGGCTCCCCGTAGCGTATGCCTGCGTATATCCAACTACTGTTTGAGTGAAAACCGAACAAAAGTCGTTTGAGTAACGATCGTCGCCAAGTTTAGCCGCTGAGGCCAGGGACGCGAGATACCGCTGCCGCCACCCCCCTACCTTACTGCAACGCACTTTATATAGGTATGACCCATTGCATAACCGGCTTGAGTAACAATGCTACTCACCATAATTTACGCCGGAAAGAACGTGAAGAAAAAAGAAAAACAATAGGCACATGGGCCTGTGTAAGTACGAATTACTCCTAAGCTGTTGGTGACAGGGCGGTCAGTCCTCGGCATCTGACTCGAAAAAAAAATCGCGGGACTCGGTTGAACGAGATCAGGATGTACCACCGATATTTCCACGGGATCAGTCTGGACGGGATTGGGACGTAACAATCTGCGCGGTACCACTTTTGGACGGGGACGGGATTTCCAAGGGTTTCACGGGGCGATCGTCCCGTAATCCCGTGGAATAGCTAAAAATCCCGAGTAATGCCCGGGTTATTTTATTGTGGGGGCTTTCTTGTCTGGCCGTCTAATGTCGTTAGTAACACGGTACGCTGGGAGACAGCGCGCCTTTACCGTTTATTGGCGCTCAATTATGGTAATACACCGGGTAACAGCACGCCAATACCGTTATTTGGCGCCTCATCATGGTAATACCGTTATTTGGCGCTTGATCATAGTAATACCGTCGTTTGGCGATTCATTGTAGCGTAATACCGTCAATCGGCGCTGCGTTCAGTAACCAAAAATAGGTTGGGTTACTCAACCGGCACGCGTGTAGCGTAATACCGTCAATCTGCGCTGCGTTCAGTAACAAACAATAGGTTGGGTTACTCAACCGGCACGCTTGTTGCGTAACCCAACCGATAACACTGGTTGCTTTGGACCTGGTGATAGACCCGGCTGAGTACGTACGTAGCCCAGCCAGCAAACTTGGACCAGGAGCCCAACCCAAATATATTTGCAGGCAGGAACTGGTTTTGGTCAGATACTGGTCGGTTAGAAAACTGGTTGGGTAAAAAACTACAGTAGTGTTGGATATCGTATCGAAATTTTCGATAAATCGTATACATAAATATCGAACGTGGTTTTGTCCTTCTTCACGTGTGGCATCCCGGTTTCATGCGCGACACAGAACGAGAGCTTTCGATATATCAAGTATCAAAGGCGTACGCATGTATCGGTTACGATTTTATTCTTTTCCCCGTGAGCTGTATAGTAGACGATAGCAAACAGCAACAATAGCAAAAAAACTGGTCGGGTAACCCAACCAACCCTTACCCTTCCTTTCGCTTGCTCCGCCAGTTTTACACCCAGACGCTTGGGCTGATGAACGGCCCCAATCTTGCGCCGGGCCTAGACAAGTCGTGGCCGGCACATGTCGAGTTCCAATCGGTGGCGTTTTCCGCAGCCGCATGCTACTGGGAGGTGAGAATTTTATGTTTAGTTGTTTTTGTTTCATCCCCTTTTTCCGCTCATTCATCGTTTCTCCCTTTTGGTAAGACATAATTGACCAACGCTAAAGTCAAGTGACTAATTAATTGTTTCCATCCACCCCTGCACCTGCGTATCCTCTTCGGAAAAGGGCGGTTGGATGTTTGTGTTGAGGCCAAAACCTTGAAGGCGAGGGGGCCTAGATTTCTCCCTCTGCCCTTCTAGGGCAAACTGCAGTCCCGCTTTTGGGGACAAGCTTCTGGGGACAAACTACCTATAGTTTGACTGCTCTGCCCCGACATATGGGAGTCCGGTGCCGGTAGGGTCAATGGCTTGTGAGTGGTAAATGGCGCTATTAATACTTGAGTCAAATATTAAGTTGCAAACATTGTGCTACTTTAAATTGTTCGATTATTCCAAGCAGATTTCCCTCAGAAACGAGGGTGGAGCTCGACCTGAAAGTCTGAGCACCTTTCTTCCTTCGTATCGCTGTGTACGAAAGTGTGATCTGTGCTCGCGCAGTCTTCTACTTACCACTGCTCCGATGTGCGTTCGGTGTAACTGGTGGGTATCGTATCGAAATTTTCGATACAACATAAAAAATATCGGTTTCGATATATCGTATCAAACGTGTTTTGCCCTCTCAATCCTACCGAAATCTCGAACTTTGTTTCGATGCATCGTATCAAATGTGTTGTGCGCTCCATCTATTCCCTGGCATCCCCGTGTTTTTCGTGAAGATATCGAACGGAACCTTCAAATTATCAAATATCGAGATCGTATCGAATAGTTTTTCGTTTTATTTCAATTGTATCAATTGTTTTCTGTTGTTTATCGGTATCTTGACGTTTTTTTTATGTTTCTCGGTATCTTATCGTTTTTTGTTGTTGTTTATCGGTATCGTATCAAGTATTTTTTTTGTATATCGGTATCGTATCGACCAGTTTTTGTCGTTTATCGGTATCGTGTTGATATATGTTCCTAGTATACCGTTATCGTACTGATTACTGTAGGTTCTGTTGTTTATCGGTATCATCTCCATTAATTTTTTTTTGTAACTCGCTATCGTATCTATTAGATGTTGCTTGCATATCCGTATCGTATCGATTAGCGTCCGCGGTGTGTCGGTATCGTATCGATTAGTTTTTGCAATTTTCCGGTATCGTATCGAATTCGATTTTCGGTCTATATCCAAAATCATTAGCAGTGCGCTCGCTCACCCATCTACCCAATGGTTGGTTGCTCGACGCAAGCACTGCCTGCCAAGGGTCTGCGATGATGCTTCTGAGGCCTGTTAGCATTGCACTCTTTCTCTATCAATAAAACATCAACAAACTCCGCATTATGTCGTATTACACAAGAGAGGACTGCAAATGCTTCTTTGGGCACTACCGACAGCAACGCGAGAACCCAACAGCAGCGCCTCTACGTAGCTAGAATATAAATCAGCCTGTTTTGTCCTTGTGCTCAATATATACCTGGTACCAGGGTTTCAACTGCTCTTCTCGACGTTTCCTGACTTTTTTTGTTTCTTTTGTTTTTTCATCAGTTTCTCTTCGTTTCTCCCCCCCATGTCTTTCTCATGCCCCCTTCCCCCGCCCTCATCTGTTATGTCTATTCCTGTCGTTGTCTTTGTGCGGTACTCTGATTGGCTGGACAGTCGGTTTCTCTCCACGATGTGGCCGACGAGACGGGCTCGGGCTACGGCATCGAGGTGGCGCAGCTGCAGAAGTCGTCAGACCTGCTCGCTCACGCGTTCCGCCTAGCCCACAAGTGAGTATGCGTTGTTGGTGTTGGTGTTGGTGTCGTTGTTGTTGTTGTTGGTGTTGTTGTTGTTGTTGTTGGTGTTGTTGTTGGTGTTGTTGTTGGTGGCGATGTTGTTGTTGTTGTTGTTGTTGTTGTTGTTGGTTTGAGTGGTGTCGTCAGTGTCGTTAGTGTTGGTGGTGGTGGTGGTGGTGTGGGTGGTGGTGCTGTTAGGATTGATGATGGTACTATTTAGTAGTAGTGGTGCTGGTGCTGGTGTTATCATCACCATCGACTCGTCGCCTTAGTCTAACCCGCGATCACCGAAGCCAGGCTCCAATTTTTGCGTGGACAGGTGTGGGCGGTGGTGTTGACATGTTGTCGCGCTTTTTGTTGCTCGCACACCGATACTAAGTCTGTCTCACAGCGCCATTGATTTCTACTGGGGTTCATCAGACACAATACTCTTCTGGTGGAACATACGGACGGGCGCTGTCCGCTTGGATGATCCCTGAAGTCGTTCATTAGTTAATCTATTGAGTTATTAAATTGACTATTTGACCATGTAGGGAATAACCCCTGCCCCCCCCGCCCCTCCTCACCCCCTCCCCCGCCACCCACCCACACGGTTTCCGACCCCACCCTAACCCCTCGCCCGACCCCGCACACCTATTGCGACTTATTTCCCTTGTATTCCGCCTCGCGGATCACTGGGAACTCCCTGTCTGCCACCTTTACCACGCCGGCGGAAGCTCCTAGTAGCCCCTTGATGCACTCTTGTTGAGGGGACAAACGGCCTTCATTCCGAGTGACATTTTTGTTTATGTGCATTGCAGCACCAAAATAGTCTCGAAGTAGATGGCTTGTAGGGTTACAAGGATATCATAACGCCACCATTTACCCTAAACCCCAACGCCCCCCCCCACCCCCCCACCCTGCACGCCGCTTCGCTGTTGTTTCTTCCCTTGCGCATCGTGGCTCACTAGGAACTCCCTGTCTGCGACCTTTACCACGTCGGCGGAAACGCTGAAGGGCACGATCGTGAAGTCAATGGCGTCTAGGATTAAGGATAACGCCACCATATACCTTGAGCCCGTGCCGAGCCAGGCTACACTGAAGGATGTGCCGGGGGCGGGGATGGTGAAGCCCGTCCCCTTTGTGCAGCGACCGCTTGCAGGTCTGTTGGAAAAAATGCGGGGCGTTCGCCTGAGTTATCTTGTCCATCGTTTGTTTTTTGTTTCTTTAGATGTTTTTTCATTGTTGGTAGTCGAATGAGTGTTGTCGTTAGTTTCTGCCTCGTGTCTGTTTGTCTGTCTGTCTATCTGTCTATCTGCCTGCCTGCCCGCCTGTCTATCTGTCTATCTGCCTGCCTGCCCGCCTGTCTGTCTGTCTCACTGTATGTTTGTCTATCTGCTTGTTATCTCGTGTATTGCTTGACCTACCCACCCACCCACCCACCCACATATTGTGTTTTTTTTCCCATCCCATCTATGATCTTGGCCTCTCCTTCATCTCTGCATCCTAATAGGGACCTTATGGTACACATAAAAACCTATGCATTTAAGTTTTTTTACTACGAGTAGCAATAATCGGTCCTGTTTACTATGATCCCCGTTCATAGTAACTCAGGCCCGGGCTCACATAGTAACAAGCTCTTACCTTCCCCCCTCCCCACAAGGGTCAGGGCCTTTCCTTTCGATCGCTACCAAGAGAAGACCGCATGCAGCCCTTGTCCTTCCCTCTCGTTAACCCGCTCCAAATCTTCCGCGATAATTATCATCGTGTCTTGAATCATCCCGCGTTGCCAAAGGGGCTGCACTTCTCGCCTCGTCATTTTTCATCAGTTGAGTCCCTCCAGTGAGCCAACTATTGGACAGGTTCTTATGATATTTTCACGAGTGTCCTCACCAGGTACACCTGGAGCATGTGTTGAAGGACACTACCTGGTGATACCTGTTGGTGCATAGAAATACTGGGCGGGTCTCAAGTTTTGTTTTTCCCGAGTATCGTGTTCCGGGTAAGATATTGAGCTCACCTCATGGTTGTAGGTTAGAAAATAGTAAGCCACCACCCCTGTAAGGCAGAGCTCATAAAATAAGGCACCGCCCCCCCCGTCAGGTGGCATCATTCTTTCTTACCCCCATCACCGCCGTATCCTTTGCCTCGTTCGCCAATCCTGCCCATCCCACTACATCATTTTTTTTCTCTTCTTTTTCTTTTTCTTTCTGTCGTTTTTCGTTCTTCCTATTGTGCGTTTTGCGTAGCACCCGCGGGACAGGAGGGAGGCCCCCTGTTCGACGGTCTCCTGTCTAAGAGCGCAAAGGCTGCCCTCGAGGAGTACAAGAAAAGAGAGGCGTCGACCGTCGGGTCGCTGGATGCTCTCGCCAAGGAGAACAGCACCCTCGCTAGGAGCCAGCTTGCCGCGGTAAGGTTTGTATACATAGACGAAGGGGATTAGGGGAGTG
>JBBMHQ010098727.1:0-10081 GCA_037834295.1 Postelsia palmaeformis | reverse complement strand
CACTATGCTGTGCACTACAATGCGCTATGCAAGGAAGGAACGAAACAAACACCCAAAGAGGGGCAAAGGGCAGCACGTTGTCGCGTAGTGGCCCTGCGGCGATCGGCTGCGCCGACATGTTCGCTGAGAGCCCGCAACAAGCCATGGTATGCAGTACATACACTATGCTGTGCACTACAATGCGCTATGCAAGGAAGGAAGCAAGGAAGGAAAGAGGGGCAAAGCGCAGCACGTTGTCGCGTAGTGGCCCTGCGGCGATCGGCCGCGCCGACATGTTCCCTGAGAGCCCGCAACAAGCCATACAGATGCATCCGGGAGGCCCGAGCACATGGTGTCGTCTGAGCTCCGAGGACAGCGTTCGGTGTTGTACTGTATGATATGGCATTGCTGCGTGGGACGCATTCTACACGTGCCGGTAAACTCGTACGTATGGTACTGATATATACTGGTATAATGCTGATAATAGAAATAGTAATTTGTGCATATGCTGTTGTTTTGTTTGGTTCAAATGAAGTTGACGGGGTAGACGTCGCCCGGGTGTGACGGCGTATCGGTCGGCGTTCTGCACGCCAAAAAACCGTGAACCCTTGCCCATCGAATACTGAAACCAAACTGAGCAGTTAAGTTTAGTGAGTGAAGCCCGGCCAATAAGCGCTGCCGACACAAAACGTTATGTCTCTGGCAGATTTTCCTTCCACCAGCAAGTGCTGGAAAACACCCCCCGGCAAACCTTTTTATGGCTACTCCCCAGACAAATAAATCGCCGACTGCATTCGGCGTGCATCGCTGCAATTTGGGTGCCATGTCTCGACACTCGAAATACATAATGTATAATAAAAAATGTGTAATGTGCAAGGTGATCCCTGGTATGTAGTACAAAATGCTGCCTTCTGCTATAATAGTAATATCATATTAATAATATCTGGTATATGTGATGTGAGCACTGTTGACAGATACCAGATACAAAACACCGGTCGTCTGCATAAACATGAGGTGCTTCTCATTACAACATCTTGCGAAAAACTCATGCAACACCATTTGCATATTATCTATTAATAGCAAATCGGGCCAGCCGCAACCCGACTCCATCTCTACCTGTACTCTACTCTATCAATAGTTCTAATCCTTTCGGGGGCTGCGGGTCGGTTGGGTAGTCGGCAGGGGCAATCGCGCACCGAGGCACCGAAGGCTCTTTCTAAAAACAGAACGGGCGGACGGGCGGGCGGTTGGTTGGTTGGTTGGCCAGTCTCGACCGATCAGTCAGACAGACAGTGAAAGCAGTGGTGTTGCACGACTTTTTTCGAAGTAATGTATGTGTGAGCATGCAAGCAGGTACGTAGATCCAGCCAAACACGAAACAAGTCGGCCTGAAAACGAGAGTTTCCTGACATATTTTTCTATTAATACCACCGCGAAACCAGACAGGTTCCATGGGATAGACTTACTCAATGTTGTATTTTCCCCAAGCGTGCTCGCTTGGTGCATTCCTGGTATCTTAGCGCTACTACTTGGACACCGCCTCCTTCGAATACTTGCCGGCGAGACAGACCCTTTTTCCCTTTCTTCTTTAGTTCGTGTACGTGCGTGTACCCAAGGCGCGGCACCGCAGGCGAGCGCGGCGCCATCGCGGGTGTCGGCAGGCGCTTTTGGGTGGAGAGGGTGGGGTTCGGAAGGAGCGTGGCCACCGTTTTGGTGGCTAAGCGCCGCGTGTGTGCATCGAGACACGAGAGAAACATGAAAGGGGCCTCATGTCGGATTGAAGATAATATGTGCTGTAGTACGAGTCTACAAGGTTCTTTTGGGTTGCAAGAATATATATCAAGCGGTGCAAATTTTCGCGACCAAGCTGAATTTAAAGGGAAAGCATCCCAGTCTGAGCACAAACATTGACGAGCTGGCGAACAAGGGTCGCGGTGAGCACCGGGCTTCACGCGAGGCGCGCGACGGGGCTCACCGAGGCAAAGAGGGAGAAAAACTTCAAACGGACCGAATCGATGGCGAGGTGGTCGCGAGAGGGGCGGGCAGCCTACGAGGCTGAGAGAAGCTCTGCTGCGTTTTTTCTTGACCGGCGCTAGGGCTTCCAACCAGGAGGGGAATGATTACATCAGAGAGGACGGGGTTGTGAGTTGGCTATATATAAATAGTTCCTATTCCGGGGGACCATAGTTACTAGGACCAAATGTTGTTACTAAAAATAGGTGAATATATAGGCTTTTGTGTGGACTCCAGGTCCTATTAACTATGCCCCCCCGTAATACCACTAAACTGTACCAGTTAGTGGCGAACGCCATCCAACTAACGCATTCAGTTGATTACATTGGTTGGCTGGCGCTATTTGGCTTCATTCTACGTACGATATATATATATACCTGGTACACAAATATGATCAAATGTAACCCCAACGGCGTTCGGCGCTGCCATCGGCACCGGAATCGCGGATGGCTCGTATCATACGTACCATGTGTGTGTTTTTTTTAAGCGCCACGACTTGCAGTGGATCTCTGAGGTCTATCCCTCTGATCGAGTGGCCTGACGAGGAAATGCGCACCCCTGACAGCAGTAGTAGTAAATACCCCTCCCGAAAAGAACGAAACCCAACTAGATAGTCGTGTACAGTAAACTGTAACTAAACGATCGCATAACACTCAAGATAACGTCAGATAAATATAATATCCGGAGTATACCCCTACGACGAAATTTCGAGCGTAGTTCTCCAGCGTATGCTTCAAGAGCAAGAGGATCGAAACACAACCGAAATGGCGGCTTCGGAAATATCTCGACGAGGTCTTCCCATCTAGACGCATTGCAGTGGCTTGGCGTTTGGGCCTTAGCCGTTGCAGAGAAAATCAGCTTCGAAAGTCGTCGTCGGAGATGTGTTGTCGTATCACACCGGTCATAGTGAAGTGTGTACTGGACACAAGGTAGGTACACCTGCTCGTAGTCTTCTGCGGTACCAAGCTCGACATTTTTAGTAATCCAACTCACAGCAGAGTATCGAAAACCAGGTACCTGGTGTCGATTTAATATACGTGTCAGGTTCAACAATTCCAAAAAGCCGAACGCCCCGGTGGTGAACGTACATTAACCCTTTCAGAAGTGCTGTCTCTTTATATCAGTTTTGGGGACAAAATACTTATAATTTGACTGTTTTGTCCCCAATACGGGACTGCAGTCGTGAAAGGGTTAAGGGGTGGGTCCCTTCGGGCATTATATAAGAGAACTTCAACTCCTTTGAAAATACAGATCCGCTATTTCTTTTTTAGTTTCAATACTATTTCTGGTAATTTTTCGACCTTTCACGACTCCCTACCAACAACGACATTTCTCCAGTTCTACTGTAATGCGCTGGCCATCCCTCTCTCGGCAGTTCAGGAGAGCGTACGTCATAGGCAATATTTTCGTGTCAGGTGTCGGATCGGTCCGACGCCCTTTTCCTCAGGCTGGTGATATTGTTTCAATTCAGATTCTCGACGACAACGCCAAGCACTATATACGTCGTCCTGCTGTATGTATTAATAGTAGGTAAACCTACAGTACAGTATTGGGCTTCTATTGATAGTTCGACCGTCCGTGGCGTCATATCAGGTACGCGGCAACAGCAGAGTGACAACACCAAACAGGAGCTCAGGAAGGATGAAATTTCTTGCTGGTCATAAGCGTTTCGTGAGGCAAACACAGCAATGCCTACCCTTTCTTGCAGATCCAAGAGCCCCAACAACTCCTATTAATAGAGACCATATAACAGCGCACAAGCTATACGTTGGTCGGGAGATGGTCTGCGATGTTAGAACTGGAGTAATGCCATGTTCGGTAAGAGTCACGATATGGAGCTGTCGTATCAGAACCAGTATCGCTACCGTAAAAGAACGGACAATGTTTCCTTCACAAGACTCAATCAGGTGCTATTTTTTGTGTTGACCCATGGGCCCCAACCCCTTATAACTTCAGGCCGTTATTTTTACACACAAAACCATCGACGACCAGCACACCTAGATTAATAGTGTCCGCGCCGATTGTTAATCCTCACAATAGAGAGATAAAGGGTCTGTGGTCACTGGACCATGACACAGAGGTTTACCCTCGAAAGCTACTATAACTACTGATGGCGTTGACCCTGGAGCTCGAATCCCACCGTGTGGTATATATATCACGAAATTATTTGTAAAAACTAAAACTCAAATAACAGCTGCTGAGAGCGCCTAGCGTGGGTAGGCGCAATTCGACTCGAGTCGACCATTAATGGGGGAAAGAGGAGGATCGGGGGGGTGTACGATTACGTACATACCAGGTACAGGATGTATATGGTATTTAATTCATGTACCGTACGGACGAACCAGGTACTTGCATATATTTACGTATGTATGTTCATGTATCATACCAGGTACGTACTTGAAGACAGGTGCGAACGAAAAAAAGAGGAAGCGGAGTCACAATCGCCACCCTGTCGGAAGAAAAAACAGCATGGTGTTTTTCAGCTATTTTCCAACATGGTTTTACATGCGTACTTGTATTAATAGTATACCCCCCTGTTTGGGGCTAAGAAAAAAGTGGGGTGTCGATAATTTTGCATTTTTGTTTACCCTTATTGAAGTAGGTCTGTATCAGGTACCCACGGATTTATACCCCGTATATATTTCCATTCCATTTATATCCCTTCTTGCTCCTACTCCATCATATTATTAAAGTTCCGTATTTGACGGCGAATTTAACACCCTTCTCTTCGATATCATCCCACCACAGCCAGTATATCACCCCCGGTGATCAGTAAAGCAAAACTGAAAAAAGGCACCGTCATCACCCTCGGTTACGTTAGATACCACCCCCATCGGCCAATACGCCTTCCAAACGACATAAAAAATATCGTCCCCGGTGCGCCCAACACCAATTTACCGTAGCACCCGATATATTTCGGCAGCGCACATCATGAAGAACGGCGAGATTTTATAGCATCGAACAGGGCAAGAGCCCTTCCGCACGGGCGGTCAGTCCATCACCCATCACCGTGGGAAGAACGCGTCTGTGGCCACGCAACGGTCTGTGCCGGTGCGTCTGTGGCCACGCAACGGTCTGTGCCGGTGCGTCTCTGGCCACGAGCGGGACCACGATCGCTTCGTTCTTCGTCCATCCGCAAACCACACCCGCTGCACCTGCGCCTCAAGCTCGGTCAGCAGCGCAATTATAGGCGAGCCAGCCACGGCAACGCGAGCCTCGCCAGGCACAGCTCGTCGCGCTTCAAGTCCCGGCATCAGCAGCCCCCGGGTGGGGTGTGCCACGTGTGCCAAATGTTACCCATTGTACTCCTAGCACCCCCCGCCGCTATGACCCCCCGATGGTAAATGTTGCGAAAATCGAATGAAGTAAAACATGTCCACTGTCACCGGGGTACATTACATACTACCTCACCACAACAAACCACCCCCGATCCTAAAAAACAGCAAGGTGCGATTTATCTATCCCCCGGGGTGGTTCATTACGCCAGATACGGTATTAGAAACTCAGATCCGGGGTCTGATACTGGTATTTAATCGTAGCTTCTTATCTCCCTCCCCTCCCCACTACCGTATATGTGCCTCCGTTGACATGACATATTGTGGCGACAATAGTTCAGCAACTTCTTCCCTCGTCGACTCGCGTCGAATTGCGCCTACCGTGCTTACTCACGCTATAAAATACCTGTTATTAATAGGCGCTACCGACAGTTGGTGTCATTTTGCAAAATGAAAATTCCATCTGGAGATCCGAACCGATACCCACGGCATTCACGCTACCTGGTACATATAGCAGTATTTGAGGTTAACCGCTAATAATTGAACACTTTCGATATGATGATATACCATGATATCTGGAACTGGTAGAACAGTATCATATTATTCAGGGCTGTTCGCGGGTCATGATCCGACCCGCGGGTCGAGTCAGGAAGTGTTCAAAATCTCACGAGTCGGGTCGGGTCGAAACAAGAGGTTTTTCGAATCACGCGGGTCGGGTCAGGTCGGGTCAAGAGGTGATGAAAAGCTCATGGATCGGGTCAGGTCATGACCCGCGCGAAACGGGTCATCCGCAGGTCGAGCCAACATGATCCGCGGGTTGTTTTCTGCTAACCCGCGGGTCGGACCCGCGCATCCGGCCCGATGATCCGACACTTGAGCAAAAAATCCGCTTTCTGCCCAAAAGCTTCTCTCTCAACACCGAATAATACCGGGTAATCCTTTGGTATCATGATCAGAAATCGAAACATTAAAACACCGCCAAATGTATGTTCGCATACCCGCATCCATCCATACCCACTACAGCCAGGCTACATGCCACTGTGGGGTACAAAAATGACGATTATACCAGGTAGTGTTTTTGAAGCGACGATCCACGGGCCGGATCCGCGGGTCGAGAAAAATGGCCTCGGCAGTCTCGACGTGACCCGGCCGGCGACAGCACCGTATCTCACGCGTCAATCGGAATATTACGGGTTGGGCTGGGTCAGGAGGTGTTCAACATATCACCCGGGTCAGGTTGAATCGGGTGAAGAGGTTTTGAAATCACGCAGGTGGGTCGGGTCGGGTCGGGTCGCCACGACTGGGGAGCTTTGTGATGCACCAAGCACAACGGCTTCCCTGGAGATGGCCAGCGATTCGACGAACTACACCACGGACCGCCGTCTGCCGCTCCTGGATACAACAACAGCAACCCGAAGCCTTGATCGGGCACGCGTGTCGGAGCATCACCGAGACAGACGTAAAAGAGATCCGCGAAGCAGCAAAAACCGCAGTAACCCTTATTTAGGAGGTAATCTCACGGGTCGGGTTGGGTTAGGAGGCTTCATGACAATTTGGAGGCTGTCTTGTGGCCACAGCCTATCGATAGTATAGATGGATTATGTGAGAACATTGAGGTCCGCTGAAAGTTTCATCCGCCCAAGCTACAGTTATTCTTACACCGTCGGATTGGAAGGATCGAAGGGATCGGTTTCCGATCCACTTTGATTCGACGGCGTGTGTCTGGATGCCTTCCCCATCGTCACCCGGATCGAATTTGTATTTTTTGTGCTCTTGCGAGTATTGCAGGCCAAAGCATTGTGAAAGCTGCGCGTGTCCTGCTCGCGGGTTCGAGAGAGGTGCCGCGCTGTGAAAAAGCAGCAGCAGCAGTAGAGCAGGAGCAGTAGCAGTGGCAGAGCAGTCAATCCAACATCGGAAACGTGTTTAGGCTGCTGCTTTGTGGCGTGACCGTGTGTTTAGAGGGGTCGAAGGGGCTGCAGAACAAAATTCGATCCACGAATCCCGTCGAAA
This sequence comes from Postelsia palmaeformis, assembly GCA_037834295.1. NCBI lineage: Eukaryota > Phaeophyceae > Laminariales > Laminariaceae > Postelsia > Postelsia palmaeformis. Next base: position 2,804 of record JBBMHQ010098727.1, on the reverse strand, counting down.
AACTCCAGCCTTTCGACGGGATGCGTGGATCGGATCGCTTGATCGAAAAGGCTCCTTTTTCTCCAACAGTATAAAAAAGCCTGATTTGATCTTCGATCAACAACCCACCTTTTCGATCCACGTATCCGACCTTATACAAGAATGAGCGCCAGGCCAATTCCGATGAGGTCGGATTCGAAGGATCGGAAATATCGGTTCCCGAGCCACACTTTCTTGACAGGATGTGCCTGGATACTGGATACCTTTTCCACAATCAGTAGGATCGAGTAAGTAGGTTTTTGTGCTCCCTCTGGGGGCGTTTGGTACGTGTGAGTAGGGCAATCAAAAATAGGCTGAAAACTGCGGGCGGAGAAAAGGGCGCGCCACACTGACTCTATGTCATCATGCGAGGGAATGATGTGAGGGGATATTTTTAATCAACAACGGGGGGAAAGGGCGCGGGGGTACACCGGAGTACTGTTTTGCACTATGTATCACGAGTCGGTGGTACGGCGGTACCGTCTATTAATAGTAGCATGGAGTCTCTCCTCCTCAAATGTACCGCAGTACTTGTGCAAGTAGTCTTTTACGTACCATAGAAGGGGCGGGGTGTCTGCAACAGGATCTGTCGCACGGCAACGCGTGTATGCGTGCACCAAGGGTGCTCTGCTCTGCTCTTCTGTGGTCTTGTATTCTACCAGGTAAGTGTTTGACAGGACACTTAACGTGAATATTTATAATCGATTCAGAACGAATACTGGACCTTCCTTCTCCAAACACTAGAGCACTATAACACTATAATCCCTCTCCTGTCTCCGTGCGGCACTCTAGCTCATCTGTGCGGTCAGGAGTACATCGTACCGCACACTATTCATAAAACGCTGTATTCGATCAAAAGGTTGACAGCCCTGAGACCGTAAAGCGATCATAAAGGGCGATTTTTTCATGTCGGGTGGTCGGAAATTGGGTGAACTACACCGCCTTATGCAAGCCCCACTACTATTAATACAACTCTGTAAGTACTATATACGAACATGATGCTGAGAGTGAGACGATCAGACCTCACAGAACCGGACGTAAAAACGAGATGGTAACGAAAAAGCTGATGATCACAGCATCGGCATCGGCCATCGGGCACACCGAACTGGTGGGGGCAGGCAGGGGATGGAGGTGTCTGTAGTGGGACTGGAGTAGGTTCACCATAAACGCGAGCGCAGGCAGCATGCTGGGACTTTACGTCTTAGATGTTCTTTCTGCGTATGCACTCGGTAGTACGAGTAGGTCTCGGTTGTCGTTCCTAACGAACAAACAAGAAAGCGTCACGACTCGTCGCATTTGAACATAAACAAGATATCATGACTTGTGGTACGCGTTCAAATAAATTTTCTAATGCAACTGATATTGCTGTCACATTTCTCGATACTTTCAAATTCAAGGGTCTTCGCGTGTTGGGCTACTTCCGGGGATGGGACAGGGCGGGGTCGGTGGGTGGGGCTAACTCTCGTGCGTAGAACCGGGCCGGGCGGACCAGCCCCGCCGGCACGGCCCGAGAAATTCCATTCCTACTCGTCGTCTGCCTGGCCTGACTCGAGAGATTCTCAGCACGTTTCTTCTGTTTTTCTTCCACAAGGTTTCGTGGGTTCGTGGCCCAAACGCATTCGTTAGCCCGCGCCCAGGACCTCTTTGGGCAGCCGCTCACTGCCCGCAATCGGCGTACGAAGCTGAGCCTGCCGTGTCCCTATACCGGCCTTGATACGACATATTGATACAGCAGTACACCTTTGGGTTCCGCGCGGGATACCTGGTACGTGTTACCTAGGAGTGCTTTGTGTGCTTTCACCAGGTGTATTTCGAGCCACGAAATACATACATGCGTCACGAATCGTGTGTTTTTGTTTATTTCTGAAAAAGCCACACACTGCTGCACAGAAAAATTGGAGTCATGATTACGAGTATGCATACGTTTTTTTTCGGTACCATATTATTTTATGAAAATTGCCCAGCAGCACCGGTGCCAAGTACCAAGGGCAAGAGAGAGTGGGATGATGCCTTGCCTGTTACCTGTAAGGTGTAAGGTGCGTGTTTTTCAGCTGTACACACTGAAAACGGTACTGAGGTACTATGATACTGCCGTATATAAAAGGTGTAGCGAAGTAAAAAGCGCGGACTACACTACACTGCGGTCTCAGAACGAGCAGGTCGTCGGGCCAATCCTAACCAACAAAAAACGCCATTCGCGATGGTCATAAAGCGTGATGTTTCGTGTCACGGTTCGTGCATCACCTATGACCTACCCAAGTGTGCCTATGCATGTTCTTTTCATTAACTCGTTTTTTCTACCCGTCGGCATCCGGTGTCCGATTCTTCAATGCAAAAAGATGTACGTTCTGTGGTCACAAAACCACAGCAGTACGACACAGAGATACTACATTGCTATCCAGTATTGATAGGCAGAGTAGACAGAGCAATGCCCATGTCATCGCACCGGATACGGCAGGCACAACATACACATTCCGCAAAAGTCCGAAAACTTGAGGGGGAAAAAAAAAGAAGAGGGAGAAGTGTTGTGCCCGGCCGTAGGGGATTTTCATCATCACACATCACCTTTTACTTTCCAGCGTACCTACGTATTATTTTCATCCTCATCAATCTTCTGGACAAGCCAAGCCGTGGTCACAGGTGTCGTCCCCTCTCCCCCCCGGTACGTGCCTTGATTTTTCGTCGCGCATAAGGTTCAGCATTCCCACTGCTCGCCTATTCTCATCGAATGTGGCTATAACTCACGCTCTCGCGCTTTCCGTCACCAATTTCATGAAAGAAAAAAA
>JBBMHQ010098716.1:0-10083 GCA_037834295.1 Postelsia palmaeformis | reverse complement strand
GATGCGCCGAACCTGGTACCTGGCTGATAAGCGAGTTATGATTGGGTTGCGAGGTATCTCTGATAACACGCCAAAACTGAATCATCCGCGGAGGGGTGAGTGAGGACCATCATTTTTCGAAGAAATTGTGTCCTAGTCTTCCTGAAAAAAAATTGCTGCTGATATTTTCCCTGGTTTCCTGGGAGAGGGGGGGGGGGTCCTGAAAGAGAAATATTACAGCAACCGTTCCTGGATTCTCTCTGTTGATTTTCGTCCTGTAGGAGTTTATTCTCCTGCTCTCGCTACGAACTGCTGTTCTTGTCGACTATCAGTATCAGTATCAGGTAACACATCTGAGAACCACGGAAGAGACAAATGATATACCGGGTATTTACGTCTCAGAAAAGGAGGGCGCTGAAGAGGGCTGACATCAAAGCACGTTCGAGCCGAGGTATGTTCCTTCTGATTCGACGCTACTGTAGTAGCTCCCGGCTGGCATCGACGACGTTCTGAAGCAGCCGGCAGAAATTCTGCAAACTTCCGCAGCGTTCGTGGTTCCGTGCTTCGGCGTAGGGGCACTAGCGTCGAGGAACTTTCTTCGCGGCGGAGAATATTCTTCGCGTCCAAGAACGTTCTTCGACACCGATGCCCCTACAGTACATCGAAGGACGAAACACGCATGCTGCACTTGAAGCATAAAACACGTCGACCGCGGCAGCATCGGAACACCCTTGGTGCTGCCTGTCTGATGCTGACGTCGGATAAGGTCAGCAGGACGACATGCACGCTGGTGACCGCCAGCCCCGCCACGCTCCGGACCTATTACTATTAGATGTAATAAGGTACGAGCTTCTATTGATAGGGTACTTGTCACCATGAGACCGGTGCAGTAGGCTCCAACCCTGTACGGTATGGCCTCCGAAGGTGAGATATATGGACCACTTTGGGAGGAGATATAAGGTACACTACGGTATAGATATGAAGGCCAAACGTGTATTATATTTCCGGCCAGGGCTGTATAGACTATAGAGTATAGAACGGGGTTACATAGTTACGCCAATTGCCAAGCAGTTTTCCGTTGGAGGAAACTCGTGCTTTTCTGGTTCGCTAGAAAAGGTGCTTTCGAAAGCAGAACGACTTTGAAAATTCGTTTTATGCTTTTTCTAGAAATAAAACTACCAGTACGCCCCGGCACGTCATAAATATTGTACGAGCTGTTTCAGGCCTACCGCACCGTTCTTTTCAAGCACAGTTCCTTTCAGAGTTCAGTTTCCTCGCCGAGTTTTGGAGTTAGGCGCTGAAATTTGGCACCCATGTTATTTGAGCCCCTGCCCAGCCGTCGACCGATGGATTTGTATCTATTTTTCTATATATATATATACATATATACCAGGTATATATATGGCTTTTGTGCGTTTTGGGGTTTTCGGGTCTCAAGACATGCAAACTTCCCGGCGAGAAGAAAAAACACAAAGCCCATTTGTCATACACTAGGCTTGGCAGGGGCTCATATATCACGTGTGTAAAGTTTCAGGGTTCCTCTGCAAACCACGCGTGGGCAGAAGACATTCGGGCTTTTTTGAGATGAAAATGCAAAAACTACTGTAGTCGTTGCCTCGTAAGTGTTTAGTCTCAGTGTGGGGTCAACTCTTGGCGTTAAGAATGACTTCATATTGGTTATATGCAGTCGTTTCCTCGAAAATGAATGCAAAAAAGTGCCTGAGAGGAACCGGTCCGTTCAGAGGAAAAAGAAGAGCGAAAAGCCAAATCCCTACGGCAACGCCTGGCTATTGTTGCGCTTTGTGAAGGCCGGCGATTGGTCGGGACGTGGTTTTGCCGCTATAAGAACACCAGCTCTAACCCTTCCATAAAAGAAGTGCACTTTATCATCCTCTTCCGCTGATCGTGGCGGTCAGCATGATACCAAATGGGTGGCATTCCAACTATTGCATGCGGCATGCGTGACTGGCACTATTTGGGGTTATACGCTTGAACCAGCCTTTACGTACTCGTAGGACACTTTAAAAAAAACATAGTACTAATAAGGATCGGTCCCAACGAGGAAAAAAAAACAAGAGCAGAATCCAAGAACACGTGACTCGTTTTGGTCAAAATATTGAACTAGTCCCTGATCAGAATCGCCTCTGCATTGCATGCACTGGAAACCCCCCATTATTTCTATCCCCTTTCCCACTGCAAAGACAGAAACCCTACTCGAATGTAGCTCCCTTGTAGCTTGTCCCGAGAGTAGGCGTCGTGGTTGCAGTTCGAAAGACTACGCACGGGACGCTTTTCAAATTGATATGTTTGTGTGTTGTTGTTTCATTGACTCGTGTCATGTTCTTTTTATGCTCCGGGGGATTGGTTAAAAAAAAGTGAAACAAAACTCTCACCACACTGCGACATAGCCGGTATAAATACGTGTCGTGTATCAATGTGTTGACGTTCGCGGGTACTGTTCCGACATACACGTTGCCCAGTTTGATATATTGGCGAACCGCCGACATTTTGTTTGTTCGAATCCCTGTGCGGCAACAACGCCCATATTCCCTCAAGAATGGACACATCGCTCGAAAGACGACGAGCATCGACTTGTGGACAGTGCTGCAATTTAAGGTTTGCACGTTTGAGCCCAAACTTGTGGTATTACCTGAAAGGTATACCCCAGGCGGGAGGCATATCCCAGGCGGGGAAACAAGAAACGGATGGGTGGGGTGGCACTTTCGGGGCCAGATAACTTGTATGACCTAAGAGGCGTGTCCCAGGTGGGGAAACAGGGGACACACTGGTGGGTCCGCACTTTTGAGTCTAAATATTTCGTACGTATTTCCGGGGAGGCGTGTCCCGAGTGGGAAAACATGGTGAAGTCACACCTTTTAACCCCTATTGTTTTCGTACGTATGGCCCTGGAGGCGTGTCCCAGGTGATATAAGAGGGGACGGGTATGTAGGGTCGCACATAAGAACCCAAGCATTTATCGTGTACGCGGTTCCTGAGCTCAAACTACCCAATACTTTTTGATTCGATGTATTAGATTTGTTGTGGTACTGCCTTGCAAAGTCGGTATTTCATAAAGTTTATGTGGGAGATTGTATCGGAATTCGTTTTGCCTGGGAGGCGAATCTCAGGTGGGAAAACAAGGGACAGGCAGGTGGGATTGTCGTGGCCCCCACTTGACAGTCTTCCTTGGTGCCCTCAACGGATGAAGAGGCGCTTCTTTCCCGCATCTCGAAGAAATAAATACACGTGACTGGCAAAGGCAACCTGTTTAACAGACAAACCTGGCGAGAGGTCCAACCTCACTATTGCGGCGGGCCATCCATGTGATAGTATTCAGAACCCACCATGGAACCCAAAAACTTGCATGTATCCCCCGCCTATGTATACGCACCAAACTCGGCTGTGATTACTCCATAGTATGTGCTCCCCCATATAACGTGTTTCGCGCCGAATGGCCTTAAACTGCAGTAGAATATTCGGTAGATGCCTGTGCGGCTCACGGAGTTGGTATTTTCGGAAGTACGTAGCTTACTATTTTTCTGAAAGGAGCGTGTTGGGTGTTGGGTGACGAAACGAAAACAGTCATCACACGAGGACATTCGGGAGTTTCTTTTGCTATAGGCTATACACCCTTGGTATTCATGCTCGGCACCCGTTATGCATGAAGGTACTGTATCACATCAAGAAGCATCATGGAAAGATCAGACGTACCTGGAATGAGCTAAACTTTTCCAGTCTGATTGGAAATTCAAGGTACTTTTGTGCATATTGCGGCCGTCGAAAGGTCCCTTATGCTCTCGATCAGACTGGTACTACAGCAGTACTTTTGGGCATAGGAGACTATAATGTTTACCTTTTGTAGGTGTGAAAAATATGTTTAATAACTGTATAGGGTTGTAAATGTGTGAAGTCGTTTTTGTGCTTTAGGAGACGATGTTTCACAGCTAACGCTTTTGTCACAATGCTTACACAAACGACTCGACGAAATATTCAGGAAACACCGCTAATGAAACCCTTTGGGGTGGCTGACTGGCTGGCTGGGGCTTATCATTAGGACAGTACTACTCCTGTAGGAGAGATGGCTGTACTGTTCTACAGTGTTATGTACGAATGGTTTCCGTTATGTCGGACTGAAATTAATTCATGTTATTGATGCAGCGATTCCAGACACAAAATTGCCTACACAAGTTTCGAGGAAAGGCCCGATCTCACTACAGATGTTATCCATTTTTTTGTTATAGCTCCTAGACACACGATATCGAAGCAGAAACCAAAAACATCCACCAGGTCTGACCTCGGGCGCAGCAGGACGGTGATTTCCAGCATCGGGACTAGGAGAGCGTTAATCTTCGTGAAGGGCACCCCACACGTCCTCAACGTAGCAGTTTTTCCAGCCATCAGTGCAGAGACAGCCCGGGCCTTGTCCGCAGCAGACATGGGACCGTCCCGACGAAGGATGTCCTGCAGTTTCTGGTAGAACTTTAGCAGGTGTCGGAGCATGCGTTTCTCGTTGGGCGAAGTACTCGTCGCGGCACTGTTGCTTTTGAAGAACTGGTAGGCATCCGTCTGGACCGCTGAAACGTCTACCTGGGCTTGACCGATGTCAATCGCAACCAAAGGAAATACAAGTCTCTGCACTATTCCGTGCAACACGGCGAGCGCCACAGAAGGCATAAGCTGAAGCGCCTGTTCGGTCGAGACACGGGGAAAGGGGACAACGGTACAGGCAAGCAAAAGACAGGGGCACTTAATACGTGTTCAGGTCGTATCTCGATTTAGATCGGCTCGTTTGTGCTTTTTGTTATGCAATCCTTCGACGGATTCGTAAAAATACGGTATTTCTTAAGGTCACCCTCCTACCTCCACAGTTTTATGTATTACGTGTCGTGCGAGCCGCCAGCACGTTGTCGCGGTGGATGCTGATAATGCATCTGGCGTTAGAATATCGTGATAGATATCGTTGGTCAGGTTTGCGACCCGAATGTGAAGATTGCACAATTTCCTGCGTCAGTGACTCACAAACATCCCTGCAGAGGGAATAACAAGAAGGAGAAGAATACCAAGAAACCGATTTTTTATACATCAACACAAAACCTACCTCCTTTTTTTCTGCATCAACTTCCGGCGCTGTGAAATCAGGGTGTTCACGCAATGTCAGAGCGTTTGTTGTGTTCGCCGGCGTTCCGAAACGAAAGCAACCAGGAGGAAACACACGCGCATGTAGTGACGTGCACATCTGCAGTGCTCAACGCGATTGCGTGCTGGGTCGGAGGAAGCCACTTACTGGCACACCTCCATCACGCTTTGCCTTACCCGCTGTCTATTTCTCCGCGCTGCGTTGGGGCAAGCCCTGTTCATCATATGCCTTCTCTCGTCCTGCGGGTGAACTACGAGGTCGTGCAGACGATTTTTCTGACGGTACATGACCCAGTAGATTATTGGCAGGAGAAGAGAGGGCGTAATGCGGAGGGCCTGCTCCATTGCGGGAGAGGGAAGGGACAGCGGGAAATTCCTGCCGCGAAAATTGAGGTGTACTGATACGAACTATGCGGCTGCTTTTGGCCCAGCACGTTATCGCTGTGAAATCATGCAGAGGGGTGCAGTTGCCGCGACGTTATCACTTATCGAAAGAAAATCGTTGTAAACCTACCAGTACAATTTTAAGGGCTGAATTTTTGTTATAACTATTGTCGGGGTGGCTTGTTGACGTTCCAGACAAGAAGACGCACCAAAATGAAGACAAACGTGCATACCCCGACGGAAACATCCACCGCACCGTGTGTTTCAACCAATACACGTCGACATCGACGTCCTCGTCATTCTTAGCTTGCCGCGCCTTACACCGCGGGACAGTATGCACCAGCGCTAGCGATCACCTCTCCCTTCCGATGCCAATTAAACAATAATGTTTTCGTACATTCTCAGTCGGCGAGCACATGTATGTCCATAAGTTTAGGTGCAACGACGAACGGAATCAGAGGCGAACAGGCGTGATGCTGTATGGTACGAGTACGACATCCGCTTGTGCAGAGCCGGGTAAATTATCGCTCACCTTTCTCGTCTCCAATAGGTATGACCGAGCATAAAGTGTGAGGAAATCGCCGAGGGCCACGGAAGGAGGGTAGCGGAGGCGGTTGGGCCACACGGCCGACGGCACCACTCTAAATTCAATGACCGGCAGATACATCACCAGAAAGACATCGTAGACCGCAGGCAGGAGTTGTAGCGCCTGTTTCATCGCAGCAAGAGAAAAGAGCCAGCTGATGAAACAAAATGAGACAGAGATATCGACGTATATGTATGGTGATTTAGTTCGGCCTGAGTCAGCACGTAAACGTTGTCGTGCTTATTGTCGATTAATGCACAGTTTCGCAATAGGATCAGTTGCCGCCAGAATATCGTTGCAATTGTACTGTTTCCGGACTGGCAACGCGTACGATTATGCTTGTTTCTCTCCTGTCGGCTCGGCTTGGTAGCGTTCCAGAAAGAGGGACTAAAAGGAACATACGTGCGCATGCCCAGACAACAGCATCCACCGCACCGTGCGCTCCAATCTACCAGGTACTACACAATACCCTCGATATCGAAGTCAGTTTCTCGGATAGCGTCTCGGGCGGAACTCTCGACCTGCTGCGCTTCCGCCCCAAGGACAGGGTGCACAGGCATTAGCGATCGCCTCTCTCTTACGATGTCACGAAACCACATATATATGCCCGACTCTACAATTCATACTTCGAATTTTCAAACAGTCACCGAGTACAAGTATATTTATTACTGCTGTTGGCTTGAGACTAGACGAATCAGGGGCAAAAACACACGATGCCATACTATACGAGTGCGTGCGGCATTCAGCTTCCTGTTCCCGGCCGGATGCCTGTCGCTCACCTGCCCCAACATTGCAAGGTATACTCGCGCGAAAACGGCAAGAAACATCCCGAGAAACGGGGAGGGAGCGAAGTCGGCACGGCCCTGGCCGAAAAGTGCTGGAAGCAAGTGAACCTCCTGCTCAGGTTGCGTCGACCGAAGCTCCCGCTGGTCCCGCCACCGGTTCCGCCACTGCCGTCGGAGGGCGTCTCCGACTCCGGGAATCGCCGCCCCCACTAGGGCCAGTGCGGCCACCAGTAGGACCATCGCGAAGCTGGACGGACGCGAAGGGAGTGGCCGCGGAAAGAAGAGAACGTTTTCACTCAATGACGGTGCGAGAAGGTGGTGGTATTTGCACGCTCCGTCTCGGTGGGGGTTTGTACGGTCTTACCGTATATAGGTACCGTACTTCGTAGCGAAAACCCTGCCACAGAACGTATGCGTTGTGACGTCGTACGGATGGTGCGTGATGGCGTCGCTGCTGTCTGGGCGCAAGGGAGTCGCGATGCCAGAGGGGTGGCAACTCGGATGGGGCTGGAAGACAATATGTGGTGAGTGAAGCGGAAAGGCTCGAACGATGATGAACACGGGGTGCTTCCAGGATGGGTTTCAATTTGCCGTAGGCATCAACCAGCCTGGTGTGGCGGGGGACTGTTATTCTACAGTATTATAGCTGTTTCTGGTGATGGGGCGTTTGCCGAGCTTTGCTTTTTCGTTTTACGCACCAAAATTAACGAGTGATTATGATGTTCCGGTTGAATCGGTCAAACGATCGTTTGCGCTGAGCGTCATGAGCGTGCGTCGTCCTTGCTGTGAAAAACACTTCCAGATAAACAGTGCCCGGTGCAGTAGAGTGTGCGACATTTTCTGTATTTTGGACCAGGTACTAAAATAAATGTGGATGTGAGGCATTGCGTGTTCTACACTCTAGTTTGAGTATTCCAACATGGCTTGTCTTTTTTACGATGTGTCTCCTGCACAGCACCGAACTAAACTGTCGCGTACTTCTGTAGCAGTGATTCGTCGCTCGGTTTCGTCACTTCTCAAGCAAGCGTGGCGCTCGCCCGGTTTTGCAATTGCCGACACAGACAGGCCCTGATGACTTCTCACACGACGAATCCACTTTTGCGGGTGGCTGATACGAGAGGTAGCGGATTCCAAACGGCGACAACGGTACGTACAAGCTGGAAGAGCACAAATAAACCTGCCCCTGAAAGCTGGTACGGTGCATAACCAAACAACAAGAAGCTCGGATAGCCGAACCGGCACAAACAAACGTTATATCGAAAAATAAAACGGCCAAAAGTCTTATATCAGGGAGTTCCACTCGCATGTTTTGCATGCCACATAATAGGGGCCACGGATCACTTTGTCCCCCGGAAGGTGCTCATCCATCAAAAGAGCTGCAGTGGCGGGCTGATCAGAAGACCAGCTTACGGCCACAAAGTCGCCGGAATAGGAGAAGGCGGCGGAGATGCTGTTATGCTCGCGTCGCCTCGAGTTGGCGGGCGCCGGGTGCAAGCGCCCGCAGAAAGCACTCTTGTCAGAATCCTCGTTTTTGAAATCGCAGTTTTTTGCTGTGTGGAGTTTTTTTTCATGTGCCGCTTTCCATCAGACTGCCAGGTGAGAGCACCCACCTGAGCAAGAGCAAGGGCATCCGCAGAGCCAGTGTAGCAACAGCAGCCCCCACAATTGGTGAGCGACCGCGGGCACGATGTTGAACTTTTCCGTGGGTAATCCTGTGTGCGTGAAAGCAGTCAGTTCGCCATCCCGATCCTGCTTGGTGGGGTGTCCGGCTTGGGAAGAAAACATCAAAGCCAGCCGGTGAAGGAGAGAGAGAAGAGGGAGAGGAGGGTTAGAGACCAGCCCATGGATGCAGTGCAATCCTCTCCGTGTTGGACCACAGGATACGGTGTCCCGCGAGCAGGGATGGTCGTCAAGTCGGGTTCGATCAATGCTATATTGGGAAGGAGGTCTCCAAGTGGCTCAAGGTGCGTTGCTCCTATTGTACGGTACTCCGTATTTTTCTGGCTCGAATGCACTGCTGTTCTGTACCAGGTACATAGGGACGGACCACCACGTATTACTTTAGGTGTGATGCTGCTTTTGTCATTCACCTATGGCAAGTATCAGGTACTGCTAATACCGCTGTTGAGGTGTTTGGGTGTGTGTGGTTAACATAATCGTAGTCTGCAGCAGCACAAGTAGCACCTCTCTCATACACAATACGCCGCCTGGCTGTGACATGGAATGTGGAGGTTTCATGCTGGTAACGTGTGGCGTGCATGGCATGAAACGCTTTCTGGGCAAGATTCTCCGGCTTGGCGGAGCACTCCAGGCTACAGGATTGCAGAGCCGTCCCAGTCGCCTTCGACCTTCGACACCCCCCTTCTTTCTATCAATAACAGCTTCTATCACGTCATGGTGTAGGGGGGATGGTGAGAAAAAGTCTATCAGACAGCAGTGGGGCCTTTGGGTGGTGGGATGACTGGGATGAATTCTACTTTGGGTACTATAGTAGAGAACAGTAATACCCTCTTATACGTACGGTTGTTGTTGTTGTTATTGTTTTCACATTAACTCGTCGCCACTACAGCAGTAGGACAATACACTGCAGTCCGTGGTCGCAGGACGGGCTCCATTAACTCTGGAGTGGAAGAAATACCTCGCTCGGTAAAAAGTAAAACTAGCGGAAAATAGTACACATGATAACCGAAGCACATCTGTTTGCACCTCGGACAAAAAAAAATAAGAGGCGAGGCCCGCGCACGTGCCTGGTACCTGGTACGTATCAGATACACGCGGTACGCTGGAAAGTCGCAACAGAAACCGAGAAAACCGCATACTACCCAGAGAAAACAAAATAGACAAGATGAAAATAACAACTCGACGTCGATAAATCGAGATCAAAATCGAAGGAATCACAAAATTTGTAAATCCAAAAGGGAAGAGAGAGAGAAAAGTCCAAGTCAGGCAAGGAAACAATAGAATTTGATAGAAATCAAGAAGTCAAGAAGGAAACACCGAAGAGAATGCGCAGTTTTCGCAGATCGCAGGCTCGCACGCTACACAAGGGGTGTAGAACAGAGATGAGTAAAAAAAAAAAAAGACACGCAAACGTACTCCGACACCAAGGGCCCATCTTGACGGGGAACGCTGTACTATATTGTTGTTGTTGTTGTTGTTGTCTTCACATTAAATCGTCCTTTCTACCCAACTTCATCAGTACACCCAGTGTCC
>JBBMHQ010098705.1:0-10085 GCA_037834295.1 Postelsia palmaeformis | reverse complement strand
CATGCGTGGTTTCACGGGAAAGCGCTCCAGTTTTAGGGTTTGCACTCGTCGGTAGGACACTGAAGGGAAGGTCTGCGAGACGACACAATGCGGCGCGTGGTTTCTCTGAGCTTGGCGCTCGTGCTAAATGTGGAAGGTTTTCTTCCCGCGGTGAGTATGAGCTGACACGCACGTACCTGATTGAGCACACGCCAGCGTCCAACAAACTGGCCCCAGCACCGGGTCTTGCTCGTTCGTTGGCCTCATAGCTAGCTAGTCCTGCATGCCGTAGTGCTGCGCATGCACTGCATTTGCACTTCTTTAATCAAATGCGTCTTTGGCGAAAAGTCCATATCTTGACGAGACTCCTTCAATGACGCGCTCTTAGGTGTGCTGACACCTGCTAAACTATCTGGGTTAGATTTTGACATTGACGTCCTCTGGCCGCCTGACAGTACGCTCTTGGTATCCTGAAAGTACAGTAGTAGTCATGTTATGTTGACATCGCCCCGCCTCCACTATCGACACCTTGCATCTTGCCTTGCAGCCTAGCGTCAACTCTTTTACCGGGCGAGCCGTTCCGTTCGGCACGAGGCTGAGCAATGCACGGACTTGGTCAGCGGCTGCGCAGCGCAGATCGGCGGAGACCATGGTCGCTGACGGGGGGAAAGTGCTGGTGTCGGGATTTTTAAACTCCAAGGAGCGTACGGATCAGTTTGTATTTGATATTTTGCAGGCCCAAGGCAAATGGGAGAAGATCGTCGCGTTTTCCGACAACATGGTCTTCGCCAAGAAGCGCCTGGTGAGCCGCAAGTCTCGTTACAGTGGGCTATTAGATGTACTGGAATTTGTCGAGGGAGACAAGTACGACGCGGCAACCATGGACGAGAAGCTGCAGGGTGTGTCGGCGTGGTTGTGTTTCGACTGCCAGGCTGATAAGATCAAGGACTCGGTGGAGTTCGCGGAGAAGGCGGGCGTAAAAAGCATGGTCATCTCTTCTACGATCTCGGCGGCGGACACCGCAAGCACTGGAGTGGAGGATGCTCTGAAGGTGAGCGAGTGAAGGAGGGCGGCCTTGGTGCTGCTGTTACCCGGCTTTGTCTGTCTTGAGGTTGCTCAAGAGTGAGTTTTTCGTGCTGCCTCTCAGTGTCGCTTTTACTGCGGATTACGGTATTATTGGTATGATACCCACGGTCACGTGTAGTCTCCTCGCAAATACCAGCCAGTACTACCGTCATAATGGGAGTAAACGCCCCCCGGGGCGCTATCATTTAAGCAGGTGAAACAAGACGCCCGGGGGCGTTTGCTGTGATACCGGGGCGTTTTCTGAAAAAAGGTTTCGGGGCGTCGGCCCCCCGGGGCGATACAAAGAGACAATAAAAAGAAAACAGACCTCTCACACGCACACAACAACAGGAAGGCAGCAGCAGGTGTTGATCATGTCGCAACCCAGCAGCACCGACAAGGCACCCATCACCGACAAAAGCACTGACGATCAATTGAACTCTTGGGGAAGCTTGCATCGTCCTGGTGAAGCGGCGCCCACGGGGGAAAGCACGCCGGTCCCAGTTCCCGCGCCTGTTGCTCAGGTGGTATAGCGCGGGCCAGTCCCTCGCGTCTACCCTCCGACGTTTGAACTGGAGCGTTCAGTTGGGCCGGAGGGGCGGCACTCTTTCTCGACAGCGACGGAGCTCAGGGTGATCAAGTACACCCACCTCCGCTGCAACGACGGCGGCCTCGTGGGAAACCGTGGAGCGGCGACCGGGGGGCTGTGTCCGCGTCTGATGTTGTCTGTTTTGCCGTTGTTGCGCAAGGCATGACCAACCCACATCCCAAACCTGAAGTTTCCTATGAAAAACACGCCTCTGCCTGCTTCGGAAACAGCTCCATCTCTCACACTCAAAAGAACTTGCCAGCTCAGCCCCTGGGCGTTTACCCAAAAAAATGATAGGGGGGGCGTTCACTGTGAGACCGGGGCGTTCTTCGCATTTTTGTTTTGACAAGGGGCGTCTACTCCGGATTTTGCCCGTTTTCGCTGAAAGTAGCGCCTCGTGGCGTTTGCCGTGAGGGGGCCTATGCTCTCATTATAACGATATTCTGTACTCTGCTCTTTACGTTCAAAACCCTGAAATAACGAAATCACTGAATTCGGATGATATGTATTGTTCATGTGTCGGGCCTCTAATGACGTTGACGTTATATTGGGAGGTGGTCATGTGTCATGTTTCTGCCGCAGGGCTGCATAAAGTAGACTTACTACAGCACTATGCTTAGAGCGCTCGTATAGCACAGAGTAGCAGTCAGTAGAAGTCCGTATTGCAATATTAATAGTACTACTGTACGACGTACTGCTGTAGTAGTGCTGTGAATTGACTAGATTTCCCGACTACCTACTGTACGGTAGTAATTATCACGGATACTTGCATTATTAATGTTGCTGGCGATGTTTGGTACTTTCATCGGCACCGTCACCGTCAATGGCGATGTGTTTCGACGTATCATGATTTGCAGTAGGCCTCCCAGCTCTCTCTCCCTCTCTGAGCGAGTGGTCTCACGGAGAAATGCACACCCCGTACTCAGCCAAGAAGCTCTCCATGAACAAGGACGACCAAAAAGTCGGATGGTTGGCACCGCTCCTACTAACGTATACCAGGTATAGTAATACATCTAGCTACTGGTACTGTGTAGCTGGCGACTTTTAGTGATCCAACTCGCATCTCTCAGTACTAGCGTGCCCGTCGACCATGGAGGCGAACATGTCGGCGCGAGTACGATATGATACGCAGTCTCCACCTTGAAGAAAAGTGCCTGTTGAAAAACATAGACTAATCAGAGGACTTGATTGGCCTCTATTTGTCTTCGTCTACCTCAAATGCGTTCTGGATGCCCTCTTTATTTTCTCAGTCTACCTCAAATGTGTTCTGGATGGGACGGCAGCTCACTGTTCCTTACAACACTTGTTGCCCAACTCGTGGGGTATCGTAACCGCAAGACCGCAACCCTACGCCCTCTCTCGAGGACGCGCTACACACCACGAAAATACTGTCGAGTTTGAATATTGCAATACTAAACGACATACATGCTACTGCTTGCTGTTTTTCAGCAAGAGGAATCGAACTCGCGCCTGCATCCACTCGCCTCTGACGCCAGAGTGAGAACACGTTTTACGCGGGTACAGACACAGACCTTCCAACACCCGATATGCATGATTCATTTTTTGTGTCTTTTCATTACATTATCATTTTGACCGTTTCATCCTGCCATTGGACTATTGAGGACTTCCCTCTCTCCCGTACCAGCTGTCACCTCGGTTGAGAGATACCCCTCTTGCACTTGCACTGAAAACGATATACCATACCAGGTAACTCACGTGCATGTCTAAGTTTTTATACATCTAATGCCCCCGCCCTGTGAATTTGCCTGTTTTACACAAGTTTGTAAAACTACAACAGCATGGCAGTATAGTCTAGTCTAGTTACTGTATATACAAGCACCCTGCAGTGATGGTTTGCCTTAGATCGACGTGACGAAGCAGTCAGCGCTTGCAGCGAACTGTGTCACCTACACAGAAGATTTTTCGGATTTTCGCTGACAACAGCTGTAAATGTTGCATTATTGTGGCTGGAGGAAAGAAGCTTGCAGTAGCGCTGTGGCATGTATGATACCCTGTAGGAACTAGTTTCACTCAAGTCTTGGTGCCCAAAGGTCGGTCTATGTATTGCCTTCCAGCTCTTGCGTATTTTGTACCATGTTGTCTGGGCTGATATTCGAGATATATTCTTGGATTGGGCGAGTAATCCCTCACCAGGTATGTGCGTGTGATATCGTAACGAAAATGATGACCGCACTGTCACCGCCTAGGCAATCTAGCTGACGGCGTGCGTGACACACGAGTGCACCCAGGTTTCGTGGCGAAACTAGGTGGTAAGTGTGTTGATTGATATTTGCAGTAGTAAAAAGGTTTCGATAGCATTGCCGCGCCTACAAGTTTGTGTCCGGCGAAAGACAGGATTCCCACAGAGCAGTACGAATAGTCATCTCGGGTACTAGGATTTCGATATTTAACGGATGTTGTGCTCTCGTCCTCAGGAATCTGGGTTGGAGTATACGTTCATCCGCGTAGGCGAGATCGTGGAAGGCAAGGAGGGGGGCTCGGTGATGGTGGGCAATGTTACCGACGAACTTCCCTTGGAGGAAGTGGTGCGCGACGATATCATCCGCCTCAGTGCGGAGGCCTTCGTCATGGAGAACACTACCAAGACTGTGAGTTGCCTTGCTCTATTTCATGGTACCGCTTGTGCTGTAGCTCAACTGGATGAAAACGAAATACGTACATGGCGTGGGAAAGTATTTATGAAGTAGTTGTACAGCAGTCTAATACTCTGCGATGCGTTTAGCTCCTACGTGGAGTCTCGTTAGTGCCGTGTTGTATCCCTCCAACTATCGCTAGATTCCTAAACTACACTATGATAGAGTGGCGTTATTCTATACCGAGAAAATGCGTCTGTTCCGAGTCTCTGGGTTTGCTAAATTATTTTTATCAATAGTGTATTCCTTACCAGGCAACTCTGGTTAAGTCTAGTGATGTTATCCCGTTGTTTGCCTGCGTGGTATATTATGGCATCCACAGTGTTTTACTTATCTACTACTGTAGGTCGCTCCTGCTGAGCTAGCTGACCGCGCGCATTGCAGTCGCACCTGTGAATCCGATATGCTGCCTGTGTATCCATCTACTTCTCCCTGGCGACATTTGGTTTCCTCGTATCCTTGCTCCTAGGCTTTCGCGTTTGGCAAGGGTGACTATATGGCGCTCGAGTACTTGAAGGAATTGCGTCAAAACGGAACCGACCGCCGAGATGAGATGAGCATCCTCATCAACGGCGGGCTCCGTGACTACCAGGCGATCAAGGAAGCTGAAGAGGCGGAGGTGGGCTTACTTGTGTGTGGAAGGGAGTGTCTTGATGCTATCTTGACTTGATGTTAGAGTTATATCAATAGTTTGGGACTTGGGAGGGAGAACGTGTGACATGTCACGATATCGGCATCAGTCACAACATTTTGATTTGAAGAGAATGCTTTACGTGTTCTCCTATTGCAATAGGAGCTACATAGCACACTCCCACAATTTCTGCTGGCACTGCAGCAGGCTCACACCATTGGTGTACTTAGTTACAATGATCATTTATTTCTTGAATCAAAAACAACAGCTGTGATATCGATCATTTGGTCGAAATTCCTATTTGCGAGCGTAGTGTGATACTTCCATCACGCGTACTCTGATTTCAAATAATTTCGATAGGGCTTGTTAGGATCAGTACTAACTGAAGGCCGCGCTTCCCATTTTTATGTTCGCTATGCTGCATTATACTGTGCCTGCTACTGCCTGTACTGTACTTGTACTCATTCTGTACCGGGACCCCTCAAGAGTTCATCGTGGTGGTTGAGACTTTGCAACGCGTACTCTGAAGTGTAAGATCTGCCACCTGTCAAGTAAAAACTGCAATTAACCTTACCAGTCATGAAGCCATTGGTCGGGTGTCAAACTATGCTGAAGAAAATGCCTTCATGTGTGTGCAGCGGAACAAGCCCCCGCCGTCGGAGGAGGAACTGGAGGAGCGAGAGAGGCTGTTTCAGGAGTCGCGTGAAGTAGAGTACGCAGCTATGCGGGCGGAGAACGCCAAAATCCGAGAGCAAGATCTCGAAAAGAAGGCCGAGGTGAAATTGCTGTCTCTGCTACTCTACCCATGTGTGTTCCCAATGACGTGGCGAGCTGTGTTTCGTGTCAGAGTATTTTCGGGTGTTATGCGTGCTGACTGTCGCGATCGGTTGACTCATTTGGAGTGGTTACCCTGGGCGAGAAATGAATGCGCACGCATTTCCCCGTCGTGGCACTTGCGGCGGTCTGTCACAGAAAGAGGCCAAGGAATTCCTGGAGAGGGAGTGGAACGCCCAGTACTGGTCGCGCACGACAACGATGACGGAGGAGGAGTTCTACGAAGATGAGGACAACAAGGAGCGCGCATTGGAGCACGGGTGGGAAGTCGTAAACGAGGACCGCGGCATTTCTAAGAAGGCAGTGGTGGAAGAGGACGACGATGAAGATGACGACGATGAAGATGACGACGATGACGACGGAAGCATGGTGGCTGACGAGAAAGACGAAGGGGATGGGGACGAGCAGGACGACGAAGACTCCACAGAGGCCGACGCGAGCGGCGGGGGCACCGACAACCTAAAATCGAAAAAGGCGGCATCAAAAACTGAGGCAGATGTGGCCAAGGTGACTACCAATTTTTGTGAAGTTTGAAGTGTGTAGTGACTGCGACAGTCTTAGCGTTGCTGTGTGGTGTCTGAAATAATTGAAGCATCAGACTACGAGTACCGTAGACATTGAAAGTGTGTCTTGCTCGCATATCGGCATGTCATGCTCCAACAGCGACATTCACAGGCATCCAAGATTGGCTGTACGATGCTTCCCGCCGCACTTTCGTGTGCATGTGTCCTTGATTGAAGTGGCACACGTAAACCCCAGGCGGTATACACTGCGATCGCAATGCACACCACGCGGTTAGTCGTCCACTATCCTGCACCTGGAATAACCAAGACAGTGACGACGCTCGACTCTTCCTTCGTTCCTTTTGTTGTACAGGACATCACGGCTGAATCCAAGGACGAGGAGTCAGACGGGACGGATGCGCCTCCACAGGCAAAGTTGGAATAGGTCTAAGTCTACTGTGACGAAGTTTGGCCTTGATGCAATTCGCGTTGAGGCTCAGGGGCGAAGTTTGACCTTCATGCCATTCGCGTCAAGGCTCAGGGCGACGGTGACATCATTGCTCGACCAGGGGGTCTGAGTAGGTATTTTTATCGTGAGCATCGGTGCACCCGCGGTGTCATTTGTCGCGTGTGGTTCATTCCCCCTTTCGGATATCTTGAGCTTAAATTAGGATATCTTCATGTTATATGAGTGATACTTTGGGTTCGAAGGCGTGTGGGACTTGTCACGTTGTTTCGTCCGGATCGATGATGGATTGCTCAGACGGTGGATGCAGCTCGCCTACTTGACCCATACCATAGCATGACCATGCTGCCCAGCAGCTGCTGCCAACATCGATTGGGCAAATCTTGAAGAAAAAATCGCTTGCGGCGCGGCTTGAAGCCCTGCTGTGTAGGGGCATACACACGATACGTACAAACCAAGTTTTGTTGTTCTCTGTTGGAAAAAAGGAACATTGGCGCATCCGACACGGGCACGTATTAGGCAATCGAGGCAATGTCGACGTAAATAGAGCCCCGCACAATTGGACGAAATACCTCATGTACGCTGTAGCGTCTTTCGCCTTGAGGGGACTGCTGCTCTTGGACCAGTAAACCAATACGAACACGTTGTGTGACGTGAAAAGATAGTACGAGTCACAACCCTGATCGAAGGTGTTTTCAAGTGTCATCAGGTGCATGGGGACGCTACCTGCAACTGGGAAGCCTTCCGTTGCGAGAGACGTGATGCCCATGCCGTCGTACCAGAAAATCGGCCACGGGTTCGCTGAGCCCAACATTGAAAGCAGGGCAACACGAATCACTCGTTTTGACGAGTCCTTATACATTTACGGTAGCGTGCATAGCGATCCCTGGCGCTGCTCACGCCGTCCGTGCGTGCTACGAAATTGTTGGAACCTTGACCACCATCGGTCACCATCGATGAAGAAGTGTAGCCCTGAAGTACCTGCCCCACCTGATTAGTTCACGTCCCTGGACTCCACGCGACTCGCCGCGTATTGCCGTTGCGAGAACCTCTTTCCCTATCAATAGCATTCGCCGACATTGTCGATGACGGGTACGCACCCGAGTACCCGGACTAGCAAATTCGCTCACTGTAGATGACACGATAATTGTGTAGACGTCCGTTTGTAGGGGCGATGGCAAGGGGCAGACACATATTCGCACACGTTTACTTCTACTACTGTAGATATTTTACCACGTGTTATCAATTCTTGTTATCTATCGTGTCAATATTGTTAAATACTCCGGAGTATCGTATAATATGGTCCATGCAGTGGAAATTGTAATAAGTTTCATCAGCACCCAGGTACATGCCACGTACCCTGTGGAGGCCCCTCCACACTGTGGAGGCCCCTCCACACTGCTGTGGAGGGGCTTTTCGTTGGGATTGACCAAAGCTTCACTAACTTTTTTTTCAATATGTTCTGATGCTATTCGACTCTTTGTCGTCGATCAACCGCATAATATCGTATCGTTTGAACATTAGTTATTCATACGAATAGCTCCTCTCGGGGGTCAGGTCGGGTCAACGTGCCTAGAGCCCCTGGGGTAACAACAGCTTTGTCTGGTCTTGCAACGGGGTCTAAAGTTGGCACACGATATGAAATCGCGAAGGTGGAAGTGTGGTGAGCTTGAGCTTTATTTTTATCAATCCACCGGAGGATAAAAAAAAAGAAAAAAAAAGACGAACAGTAAATCTGTAAATCTATTAATCTCGGGGCCTGACTGAAAAATGGACGGTAAAGAGTGACCATGATTACAGCAGCAACGGTCACTGCGTGGTTGGAGGATTATATAAATTGGTGTCCGGGTTGGAATGCGAGGAGTCGTACAAAACGGCAGCATGATCTACCTGGACTGCTGGACGCATATATATGCTGATCGTAGGCGACTGATGGCGCTAATATTGATCAATGTTTACCTTAGAGGTAGGTCGCGGTCTCTGCACACCCTAGACGGGTTAAAATACAGAAAATGACGGGTATCAGAGTTTGCAGCTCTAGCAGAGTCGCAGTTTTTCCTTAATTCTAAACGTGGCCGATATATAAGCAGACACATGAATCTGAGACGAACTCTAGAGGCGTTCTACGATGATCGAGCTTCCCCCTTATTCTTCTGAGGCTCCTTCCTCACTCGAGGAGCTCCACACCTCACCCGAAAACTGACTTCATTAAAAATCAAATTCCATCCTGATGAATAATCCCATGGCCCAACTATACAAAAACGTCATTTATTTTTCGAAACTGAGATTGGCATTTCGCCGATTGTTGGACGTTATATAAGTAGCTCTGTGATTCAAAGAATTATTTAGCGGAAATATGCTACCTCTCTATCATCGTAGAACGCGTCTCTATATAGTTATAGTGCTACGGATAATCCACTTGTAGACTTCGAAACAAGTGGCGGGAAACGGAACCTCCATTCTACTGCCCGACACCTTTTGAAATCTAGCCAGTGGTCATGCACGAAGTACAAGAAAATATTGTTCGGCGTAAAAAAAAGGACATCCGCCAGCCAGCCCACTTTATCTTTTGAGCGCACTCGTGCCACCAAACAATCTTGAAAGATACATAGGCCGTGCAAGACAATCAACGTGTGCGTGGATTACGTGTCATCTCACTAGTTTTGAAATAAAACAAACTAAAAAAAAAGTAACATACATCAGCCGTTACGCCGAGGGCCAAACAAATCTCGTAACGTTTTTTTCTTCTTTGTTCGTTCACTTCGTATAATCAAGTGAAACGGGTGATATCCTGACAAAATGTAGCCATCTCAAGGTTGGGATGCAGACCGGAGGAACCGTTTCCGCCATTTGTTCGAAAGCTAGAAGTCGGCTATCGCAATTTATCGATATTTTCATGTTGACCGAATTGGGATGTCTATACCGTGTACAGCCACACACTATTAATAGTTCAGTTTACTGTTCGAAGTATCCGAACCTTACTTACACGAACGAAACTAACGTACAAGAACACCATTCGATTTCGTTTGACTCTAGAGGGGCCACAGCTCATGTTTTTCGTCAAATTGATTTCAAAAGTTGAGAGATTACAAAATGTACACAAGATATTGCAGGCGGAAGCGCAGGATGATTTCGTCGCACGAGAGTGTGCTTTAAATGAAGTGCGCTTCCTCGCCGATGTCCTGTGTCTACGTCGAACAGCCTTTTACAGTATCTAAAACTGGCCAGATACACACTGAGGCGGCAGTGCCGTGCGAAAAGTACATGGAACATTTTGTGTGCCGCTTTCTTCACCCGGTTGTGGTGGTCACATTCGGGTGAAAGCGGAACTCGAGCACTATCCTCGCTCTCACCCCAACCGTAA
>JBBMHQ010098694.1:0-10085 GCA_037834295.1 Postelsia palmaeformis | reverse complement strand
ATATATATTATATATATATGGTGGCGTCTTCTCGCGCCGGTGGCTTTGCGCCAGGGTGGGGGGGGGATTTCATTCGTTGCTTGCCTTAGTCATTTGACCATCGACCACGCATCCCTTTCGAGACGAGCGGGGGAATCATATATCAGTACTCAGCGGCGCAAGGCCACCGGAAATCACATATATACCCGCAACAGCAGTTGCTGTCCCTTGAGTAACGTACACTTCAGGCAGTACAAACTGTCGCTACGTACCTTGGGACTCGCGCAGCAGGATACTCGTAACTGTCGTCAACTTTTTTGTGGGTGCCGTTTTTTACCGTTGAAAAAAATCGGAGAACCAATCGTGTATAGGAAAATCTGGATCGACTATTTTGCCTGATAAGGGTAGCGCCTGCAGTAGCACTCTGTCCCCAAAAACAAGGACCGTTTGCATTGAATTTCAATGTGCAAACCGTCATTATATAAGAACAGGCTGGTATTTCTGCCACCGAGGCTCCCTACTTGACACACTCTACACCTTACGCGAAGACTAAGCCGGGGAATGCAAAATGAAAGTGCAGAATGACGGTCAGTTTCATGGCCTAGGTTATCTTGAGCCTCTTAGAACCGCACTCCCGTTTTGAGGAGCACCCACTCGGATTATGAGCAGTTTGCCTCCCAATAACGGGACCGCAGTTCTTGACCTAAAAGGGTTGAGTAGCCTCGTCGAGACAAGTAAAACAATCTGGCCAAAAGAAGGTACAGTACCCCCATCGTAGTACCCGGCTTCATTCAGCCAGCTCGAAAACGGGTACAACAGTAACTTTTTTGGATGCGGTGCAAACTGCTTTATCTCGGCCACAGTAAGGCTCAGCCAAAATAAGGTACATACAAAGTAAGGTTCAGCCAAAATGAAGTACAACCAAAATAAGGTACAGCACCCCTATCTATCGTAGCCCGCCTCGGTTGTAGAACCCGGCTTTACTCAGCCAGCTCAAAAGGGGATACAGCGGTATCTGTTTTTTTGGACGCGGTGCAAACTGCAAAACTCGCATTCGTGCGTTAAAACTTCCGCAGAAGCTGTTGTTGCTGGCAAGCTTGGTCCTGTTCGGGCTAGGTATAGAGTAAGGGCTGGTGATCCCGCACCTTGATGCGCCTCGATATCTCCTTGCTAGTGGGGCTAGAGACGTATGACTCCCTCGACGCGATCTCGTTCTGGCTCCGCTCGGCCCCCTTTCGCGTTCGGGCCTGCAACATGAGAGGATACAAAAAATTCCGAGAAAATTCAGTGAGCTAGGTCAAAGACGTAAAAATTTCCGAGGAAGTTCAGTGTTTCGTGTTGGCTTGGGCGTGCAAAAATGAGAGGTTATACGTTCAGATTTCCGAGAAAGGTTGCGTTTATTGTGAGCTCGGGCCTGAAACGAAAAATACTATGCGACAGTAGAATTTACCGACCAAGCCGATGTGATTGTTCTGAACTCGGGCCTGAAAGCTGAGAGAACATGGGAGGCTCCGAGGTATTATTGATTGATGTGAGCTCAGGCCTGAGAGGTGGGGAGATCGCGGAATATCCCAGATGTTGCCGTGTTTGTTGTGAGCGAGGTATTAGCATATTTGCAAAATGTCAAAAGCCCCAGGTAGGCGGTGTGCCTGGTACAACCGTCGTGTGGGAGGACGAGCGCACGTCGAAGCAGATATAGCGAACATTTTTTCGTTGGCCAATGGCTGCTGTCCTTGAAATTAGTGGCTTAAGGTGTTTTTGCTTCAGGCCAAGCAGACTGCGTGAGCATGAGGCACATGCCTTATTTAGCACCTGGTGCCGCGTGTCGCACGCAAGACGATCAACCGTAGTATCAACGGTAACCTCAAATTCTACGGTAACCTCAACCCCGACCGTAACATAAAAAAAAAAACTCAAACGTAACACCAGCCTCAACCGTAATGTCAATCTCAATACTAACCGTCACCTCACCTCAAACTCAACCGCAACAACATGAACAGTATCATCAGATCATCAGCCGTGACCTCAACGTCAACCGTGACAATCAACTCCGTCCCATTAACCGAAACTTTCCGCCGAACCCACCTATCCCATAAATAGCTGTCAGGCTAGCAGCTACCACGGTGTAGATAATCCTGTTCTTGAGCGAAAACAAAAGTGCGGATCGCATAGAGTAGTCACGTAAGCGACCGCAACGGTGACGGGTAACAAAAGACAACAACCAGGAAACAAGAATATTCAAGCCTCTTGGGTTGCCCGCGCATTGGTTCTACGTAGAAAGGTTGCGACAAACACCTCGACCAGCACAGAGAGCGCGTCTACAGCAATCTGCAACAGGAGAAGCAGAGTTGGCGTCTCTGCTGCTCGGTCCTGTCCTGTCCTGCCCTGTCCGGTAAGTCCCTGCTCAGGAATTTCCGCGATAAAACAAGAGTAGAACCAAATCACGCTCCTGCTACTGCTCGGCTCTCGAGCCATCTCGCACAAAAAAAGAGGCGAGAGAACCCTGCGTACACTGACAAGACAAGAGGAGGCATGGCGTCTCTGTTGCTCAGCTCTCCATCAAATCAGCGCTGAACAAGAGGCGGCGAAACACTGCTGCTGTGCATGTCGACAGAACAGGAGAAGGTACACGGCGTCTCTGCTGCTCGGCTCTCTCGAAACAGCTTTTCGCGCCAAGAAAGGCGAGCAAACACTGGGAGATAATTTCGACAGAAACTAGGAGTCAAAACAGCGTCTCCGCTCGGCTCTCGAGTCAGCGAGAAAGCCTGCTGTGCATTTCGAACGAAACAGGAGTACCCATAAACACGACGTCTCCGCTCAACTCTCGGCGGGCCAACCCCCAGTAAAACTGGCGGCAACATTACGTGCATTCCGACGAGACAGAACTATAAAATAAATCGCGTCTCTGCTCGGGCTATTGAGTCAATTCCCGCCACAGAAGACGAGAAGACGAAAGCAAAAACTGCAGTGCATTCCGACACAAAACAGGGTATTCTACTCCGTCGTTCACAGGACGGATACACTCACCAACACCCTCTCTGTTCTTCTTTCTGCGGCCTGCATCGCCTTCTTCCTCCTCTTCTCGCATTCCAAGACTGCCTGCTGGCACGAGCGAACGCGCAAAACATCGGGAGCGAGCAGAAGGGGCGGCAGCGATGCGTACGGGGCAGGCGTTTCTAGGAGGAAATCGGACGCGCTGCGACCCACCGGAAGGGTCCTCCACCGCGCAACGAGGCACGACGGCGGGGTGGCTTTCGCAGATGGAAATCACTCTGGCAGTAAATGAAAGGACCGTGACGGTACTACTAATGGTGTGAAACCTTGCACGTTCCTCATGCGTTCGTCCTTAGTGCCACAGCGGTAAGATATCCAAGACTCCTATATTCGGTCAACGGCGTGTGCGCTAGCTGCAGTCGCCGCGCGGGAAGAAGAGCGTTCTTTGGATGGTCCGATAAAACACACAAGCGGGCGGCCCGGCAGCATTGGCAGAGACTGGTGTTGGGCGCAGCGTCAGCGGTAAGGAGTGAGGAGGCATTCACACTCACGGGTGGTCACGGATGGGCAAATGCTACCGTCAAACAACGCCTGCACGAGCGTGGTGTTTGTGCACTGAACGTTTAGCACGGCCTCGCTCCTGTCCTGCCCTGGAGAGCAGGTCAAGGTTCTGCACATGATACCCCACAAAGTCAGCACCTCCAAAATGACGGCTATCAACCTTAGTCCGCATTGAAAAAAACGAAAATTCCTGGCCTGGCACAAGCAGGCGTTGCGCGACAAGTTCGCCCGTAATAGTTGGGGGGTGGCTTGTCTAAACTTTCACAGGAGGTGGTATAGCAAGCAGAACCTGCTATGCACTCGAAAGCCATGTATCCCCCTATGTTCACGCGCCGTGTGAGGTTCTGATTAATACAGCACGTTCCCTCGCAACAGCAGCGCAACAGCGCCGCCCTCCAACCACGCGCAAGCCTGAGGCCCAAAAATACCCGTGTCTGTCCACCCGTCCTGTTAGCGGCGAACAGTAACAGTGCAGCTGGTTCGGTTAACCTACCCCCCCCCCCCCCCCTCCCGCTACCGTTTCGCTCTCTGGCGGCATGGCCTCTCGCCTTAATGAGGGCGACGTCGTTGTGCTGCGCCGCGAGGTGCAGAAGAGTGCTCCCTCGGATGTCCGCCCACGTTAGAGGCACTCGACCGACCGCTGCGAAAAAAAGTCCAGGACGCAAGGAACACGCACGCACACGCACACGAACAGACGCCTTGAATGAGAATGGCGTCCACCCCGCGTGCGCAGCTACTACTGCTGCTGCTGTACTGCACAGCTACTGCTGCTGCTGTACTGCTGCCCGTTTTGGTTACAAGCGTTGCATCTTGACCGCGCGCGTATGACAGCGCTAGTAGACTCCTTGCCCACCCGCCCGCCCGAACTGCTCCGTCCTAGAATCGTACGGATGCGAGAGTCTGTGGTCGTACAACTACAGCCATGCATGACAAATAGTACATCTCCCACCTCCCCGCCGCCCCCCCCGCCGATGACATCATAACACTAAAAAGGACGCCCACCTCTCCCGTCTGCGACCGCGTACGTCGTTAAGCATGGTTGTCTCGCACCTCTGATCACCCGCGGACCACCGTGCGCTGGCACCCACTCCCCGCTCAGCCCGATGCCCCACCCTGATGGAGCCAACAGTAACGGTGGCACCTTCTCCTTCAAGGCAGCCCCAGGCGAACCAGGGGCAGCAGCAGCAGCAGCAGGAACAGGACCTACGCAAGGCTCGTCGGGACGAACAGGAGAGCACCATACGCTGCGAGCCGCGGGGCTAACACTCTGTGTTTTTCGCTTGGACTGACTATCGGCGTTGCCTCCCTTAGCTGTAATATAATCGCCCTTAGCGTTTATCGGAGGTTCAAGGTAGCCTTGCACTGCACTTCTGACTCGATGCAAAGAGGAACAACGAAGGAGAGGAGCGAGGGAGGGGGGGAGAGGAGGGGAGGGAATGGGATGGGATGGGATGGGATGAGAGCAAAGAGGGGGGGGGGTGCTTGTCTGGAGAGAGGAAGAAGACCTTTAATACATCGAATAGAGCAGACAGGAAGGTCGGCAGCTTGGCTACGGGAACTCCAAAGAGGGATGGGTGCGGCAGTGCATTCCTGGGTCGATGTAAAAGAGGGAAAGGGGCAAAGGAGGGGAGAAGGCTCCGGCAGAAACGGGGTGGGAGGGGTCGACTGGGGAGAGGAAGAGGATCGGTGATAAATAGAGTACGGTAGGCAAAGCAGGCAGGGAGCGCGGTAGCTTCGCTGAGGGGAGCCAGGGGGGAAGCGCAGCAGTGCATTTCTGATCTGAAGTGAGAAAGAGAAGGGGGGAGAGGAGGGAAAAAGGCTGCGCCGGGGGAGGCGGTCTCTCGAAGAGAGAAGGGGAATCGGTCGTGAAACAAACAAGGCAGGCAAGCGGACAGGTAGGTCGGGAACTTGGTTACGGGGGAATCAGGGGGGGTGCAGCAGTTGGACGGGGATAAGTTTGTTGCTGGTATTTTGAAGTGTGAAAAAAGGGCTCTGCTATGGGTGGCAGAAGCGAGAGTCAACACGGTCGGTACGTGATGGCGAAGAATCTAAGGCGCGAATAGCAGTGGTTCGATTCAAGAGTAGAGAAAAGCTGTCTATGACCGTAATGCCTGTGATTGTATCCTCAAAATACGCGACCCGGATACTTTGGTTTTTATTCGTGTTTCCGTGATAATGTTGCCACAAGTAGAAAATAGTACCGTTATCTTGACTTCCGGTGTACATACTCTGTTGTTGCATCATACCGCCAATCTTGTGGGGGTACGACATATAGTGCGTATTGTCCCGTGGACTCGCGCGGGTTTGCTGGCTGTGACTGGATTAGGCCAGAGAAAGACCACAAAAAACGACAAACGTTGAACGGTACCAGGTATGTAGCGACAGAGAGACAAAATGAGCGTCTTTCAGAGGACGCTGTCGGCTACCCCTACGAACTCGGAATGAAAACTATCTTGGAGCTGATGCAGCACAGCAACTCCTGCCTATGCACCCTGATATCGTAAACTTCAGCGAGTAATTCTTGTTTTGTTTCCAGCATCAGCTGAGAGATCGACGGTTTTGTCTCGTCGAAACCCGTAGTTGCAATCTGCGTGTGATGCTTCGATTGCGGCCTGCTACGTATGAGCCTCACGTTACCCCACGAAAGGGAACATAGGTAGATCGAGTAGCAAAAGCAACTACAGGGTGACGTTCCCAAGATGTTGCCGTAATACATTAGCGTAGCAAACAGCACAGGACACCTATTGAAATAATAGTAACAATGAAAATAAACGGAGAAACTGCGCGAAGAGCCCGGAAGGGTGTCCGTTTGGATCTTCCAGCAACGACGGTTCCATACCGTAAAGGATTGTGTACACCTTCGAAGGCGATGTGAAGGATACTGAGCTTCTGAGAGGTGGGGGGGGGATCGAGGCTCTCCTCTCTCTCGTTCTGCCCTCTAACGCGACGAACACAAGAAGCTCCCTCCGGCCGCGGGGCGGTTAGGCCATCGAGACTTGGGACTCACGAACATGCTGGCCCAGGGCGAGGCTCTTTTCTGGAGTCCTTTGAATTTACTGATGTGCTCACATCATAGCTTTTTTCCCCGAAATCTACAGCAGGTCGTGGTCACACAAACACAGGCTGGACGATAAAAAAAGAGGCGCCCCGGATGGAAGAAAACTAAAAAAACACTAACAAAATAGGTGCCACCGCAGTGCCAGGATCATTATGGCGTCTCCACCACTAACTTCAGTATGGTGGCTTCCTCTATTGTTATGATCCAATGAAAAAACGGAATATATTGCAGCTTTTTCTTATAGCGGGCGCTCGCCCACAATATTCACCAAAACTACAGTAGGCAAGGCTCCAAACCTTGTTGCTGCGTCAGCCTTGGGCGGCCTCGAGGATAGGCTGACGTGGGGTACGTAGAGTTTAGTTCAGCGTTCGCTGCAAAGCACGGTGACTCGCTAGTTCATACCTCGTATTTCTTACGAAGCATGCTCCAAAAGTAAGCGTCCTGCACTGCTGTTTTGGTGCTCCTCTTTTTTTTGCAAAAATGTCCTGTACTACTACTACTACTACTACTACTACTACTACTACTATAACTACTTTTATTACTAGTAGTTACTGTTGTTACTACTACTGCTACTGCCCGGGCTACTGCTACTACTACTGCTACCACTACTACTACTACTGCTACTACTACTACTACTGCTGCTGCTGCTACTACTACTACTCCTACTACTACTCCTACTGCTAGTACTACTACTACTACTTCTACTCCTACTACTCCTACTATTACTACTACTACTGCTACTACTCCTACTATTACTACTACTACTGCTACTACTACTACTACTACTACTACTGCTACTACTACTACTACTACTACTGCTACTACTACTCCTACTACTGCTACTGCTACTACTACTACTGCTACTGCTACTGCTACTGCTACTACTACTACTCCTGCTACTACTACTACTAATAATACTACTACTACTACTACTGCTACTACTGCTGCTACTACTACTACTACTGCTACTACTACTATTAATACTACTACTACTCCTGCTGCCACTACTACTCCTACTACTCCTGCTACTACTACTACTACTACTACTACTACCACTACTATTACTACTATTACTACTACCACAATTACTGTACGGGACAAAGCATAGGTGACTGGACGCACCTATACGCGGTCTCTGGCGAAGATGGATCTCTTGGGTGCCTCACCCGTATCGGCGATCTTCCCCTGGTTCTCCTCTTGCCTCCTGCGATAGCCATTTGATCACGTCGCGGACGGACGCAAAGGCATGGTCATGTGGTAATGTTCAGTTATTGAGATGCTATGATACGATAGTGCATGCAGCTGCCGCCAGGTACTCGCGCAGCTCTTGCCTGCTTGCGATGGCCCCAACTAACGACACACAGCAGTACCTCGATCGTAGAATCTCGATAACAAAACCTCGACCAAAGAAACCTCGATAATAGAACCTCGATTGTGGAACCTCGACCGTAAAACCTCACTCATAGAACCTCGATCGCGGAACCTCGATCGCAAAATCTCGATCGTAGAACCTCAATCGTAGAATCTCGATCGTGGAACCTCGATCGTAAAACCTCGATCGTAGAACCTCCACCACCGAAGAAGCTCGATCGTAGGACCTCGATCTTAGAACCTCGATCGTGAATCCTCGATCGTAGAACCTCGATCGTGGAACCTTGATCGTGGAACCTCGACCGCAAAAACTCGCCCGTAGAACCTCGATCGTAGAACCCGGTTTCAACCAGCTCCAAAGGGGTCCCCACTGTTTTTGTGCTGCGTGGAGTAGGGAGCCGTATTCGCTCGGAAGTATGATCATATCTGCCATCCGACAGCGTGCAGCATTGACAGATACCTGGTACGCCTTGATGCCGACCACGGTCGAACAGATGGCGGTGATGATGATGGTGATGGTGGTGCCGATGATGATGTTCTCACACTATCTCATTTCTCTCGAGATCTCGCCAGCGGTGGTCTCAAAACATGATGGAAAAAAAGGGTCTCGATGGAAGAAAACGATCAAGCTACATAAATATGAAGGATATCCGGCTGAAGTACGTACTGTAGTACACGATGGTGGTCTGGTCAGGGTGTGCCTCGAGAAAGCTCGCAGCGACGGCCAGTCGGGGCGACAACCACAGGGGGGTAGCAATTAGTCTCATGGGAAATAAACAATACAGCATGCTTGCGGATGGCCTCCGTCGTTGTTCCCTTCAGACGTGTAACTCCTGCGAGTGTTTTATATATTGAGCAGATGGATCACGAACTAGATACATTGTAGATCCTATCATTAATTGCCGTTGCGGGATATTTCGTCGCGTGATATCCGTACCATACAGATCCAAGCAGCACACAAGCGCGCAAGAAGAGTCGCGTCTCACAGATCCCACCCAGAAGAAACAAAACGTGATCTTCTTCACAGTCTGTAGAGCTTGCAGATCATGCGCATGTACCAGGAGTCTAATACCCTAAAACATCCGTTGAGGCCATCCATTTGGGGAATTATTTCTGGGCTACAGGAATTATTCAACGCTTTTTTTGGGGCCGAAAGCACGCGTTGTACTCGACGGGACAGTCCAAAACACCGTTGACTCCCCAGGATACCCCACGGAGTTTTCCGAGAGCTATCACGAACAGTTTTTTGTTTCTGCTCAAGGTTTTCGTTTGATTTTTGCGCAGCCAGTCACTTTTTTCTCGAGTGTCAAAAATGAGATTGTTCGTCATAACTGGGGCTAGAACTGATGGATCTTTGAAGTTGTTTTACGAAGAAAAAAAGATAATGTCCTCAAAACTGGGGATGAACAGTTGAACTACGACTTTAAATAGACGGTAAATTGCTCTAGAAAGCTGTCGCAAAACAAAGATGAGCACCCTGAGGAGTCTACCGGTGTTTGTGACCGTCCCGCCGGCTAAATCGCGGGTTTCCAGCAAAAAAAAAAAACAGTTCTCCCAGCCCCTTCAAGGACGTCCCAACAACAGTTGGCCTAATTTAGGACGAAATGGGGACCTATCTGATCCACCTCTTGTGTAGGATGCTACTGCTCTCATACGTTATACCCTGTGCTGGAGGCGTGCTGCGGCAGTTACGGGTAGCGCTCTTTGGCCAAAGCGTGTCACTGAGACTGGCCGGACTCCTTGACCCAACGTCGTTGATGTACCATCAGTTTTTTACACTGGTGTCAACCGTTCTCACACGATTTCATGTCCAAAAAAAAAAGTCCGTGGCCACAGGACAAGCTCCGAAACAACCGGGGCGGAAGAATGCCTCAGTGAAACTGGTATTGTTCGTGATGTTCAACCTTTCTTTAAGGAATGCGGTCCCGTTTTGGGACAAACTACTTATAATTAGAGTGCTTCGTCCCCAAAACCAGACTGCAGCTCTGACAGGGTGAATAAGGGCGTTTTTTTCAGAGCTCGTTTCCCCCCCCCCCAGAAGAAATGATAGAAAGAAGGGAAAGGCTAGCGCTACGAAACAAGGTGGACTCGGAAGAACACCTAGAGATATACGGGGGATTGA
>JBBMHQ010098672.1:0-10087 GCA_037834295.1 Postelsia palmaeformis | reverse complement strand
TTGAAGCTGTCATCCATATGCAAGTCTGCCTCACAAGCGGTTCTTAGTAGGATGCAGCTCACCCTTCATGCGACTCGTCGGACACCTCACGGCGTTTCGCGCTTGGTGCAAGCAATGTCTGCCTGGTCGGTGAAAACCCGACACGCTCCGTCTTGGCATAGCGTTGCGTGTTGTACTGTAGGAGCCGAGTATTTACCACCCTTTGTACGATGTGCCCGTGACACGCCGTTTGCTTATCGTTCTGCTACTCCTGTTGTTGCTGCCGCTACTGCTGCTACGCACAAATAGGTGCTCCTACTGCTGTTGCTAGCACAGGTTGCTTTTCTTACGGCCACCCATATTTCATTTTTGCCCGTGCCACGCGGTAGCTTATCTTGCTGCTCCTGTTGTTGCTAAACATGCTGAAACAAGTGTGAAGTATTCAGCTTTTTACAGATCCTCCAGATCATACAGAAGTCCTGCAGATCATACATATCCTGCAGATCATACATATCTAACCCGGTGAAGATGTACAGATCACACAGATTCCACTCAGGTACATATCTGTGAACTATCCGCCTCATACAGACCCATCCCGGCTAAACAAGATGCAAACAAGCGTAAAGTATCTAGATTTTACATGTCCTCCAGACCACACAAACATCTTGCAGATCATACAGATCCTGCAGATCATGCAGACTCACCGATAAAAATGTGCATATCATGCATATCGTACATACCCCATTTCGGGGTACAGATCCTACAGATCACACAAATTCCACTCCGATAGATCATATAGATCCTTCAGATCATACAGATCCCGCAGGTCGATGACACTCACCGAAAAACATGTGCAAACCATGGAGGTCGTACAGACCCTATCTCGCTGAAGATGTACAGATCAGGCAGATCGGACAGGCCCCAACCCGGTCAAACTGTACTGTTTGTACAGATCACACAAATTTTACTCAGGTACACATCTATGAAACTTGTCACCAAACAGATCCCCTTCCCGCTAAATATGTAATGTCATTGAGATCAATCGGATCCCACCTGGCACACAAGTGGAAATGATACGGAGCATACTTGTCTCTCTAGGCAAACTAGTCGGAGTGTGTAGATAATCGATCCTTCGGACCATTCATGCAGTTCCTCCACATCATGCACGCATGGCCTTCACACCATCCCATCCGACACGCAAGTGCAGTCGTGAAGACCAAGCAGATCTCATCGCCAAAAAAAGAGTGACGATACAGACCCTGCAGATCGCACAGATCGTGCAAGTCCTTCAGACCACGGGGGCTCACCCACGCAAAGCTATTCATCAGTTAATTACGGCACATGTATGTTCGATTACGATGAGTGTGTAGTTCCTGCAGATCGTGCAGACCCCACCCAGTAGAGGTGTCCAGATCAAGGATCGCATCTATCGATGATACAGATCCCACCCGGGGTGATAAAGTACCTGGATGATACAAACCCCGTCAAAATCCTCCTGAGCGCTACGCTTTTCTTCGAGCAAGACAGTGAGTATTCCTTGTCTCCCACCAGGTAAGCGCCAAGACATGCGAGAGCATCGAAGACTAGACTGCCACTCTTCGCTTTTCCTATCAGTAGCCTGTGACTCCGTTTACTCCGAGAGCATCTTTACCCAAAGGGTTTTACATGCGTCTTCCTTTTTAACTCGCGACACCCCCCGGGTTTTCATGCCACCCACATCCCGCAGGGGAACCAACCCTTCACCTGGTATGAAACAGGGGATGTTACTCATTTTGAGACATTGAAAATTAACCGATCCGATATCCGGTTGATTTCCAATGCTCGTACCAGGTATTGTCCTTTTCTTTTAACCCGGCTTGCGGCAAGGGACATGTTTTCTCGCTCGGTACGATATCGTTCTCTATGTTCCTTGATGCTACACCGAAAAATGGATCCGATGTCCGATATCCGATATCCAGCACCGATAATATAATTTCTTCCTATTGACCCGCGTGCGTCAGGGATCTATTTTCCCGTTCGATACGATGTATTGAATGCTCCATATTTCGATGCTATATCCATCGAACAATGCGATCCGATGCCCAAAACGAATACGTTTTCTATCCTCTCTTTTCTATTGACCTTGGACTTGCTGCAGGGACCTATTTCCCCGCGGTGTCCCTGTACATGGGTGGGAGCGTGCGGGTCAATTTCGGGCCGGAGTTCGTCTACCCCCCCCCCTCGTCGCATCGGTGGAAAGCTGTGGCGCTTTTGAAGCCCCTCACGAAGGACGACACCAAGGTAAAAAAAAGTTTACACAGCGACGGAAAGACCACGATCTACTATTACTATCACGGAGGAATACAGTTAACAGGACCAAATATTGTTATAATACTATAAATACGGAAATATATAGGTTTTTGTATGGACCGTAGGTCTTATTAACTATATTCCTCCGTAATACGGTACGGAGGGCCATAGTAAATAGGACTATGATATCGTTAGTAAACTTGGGTAAACACATAGGTTTTAGTCTGCACCATAGGTCCTGTTGACTATGGTCCCACCGTCATACTACAGTACAGAGGGCCAGAGTAAATAGGACTTGATATTGTAAGTAAAAATAGGTGAATATATAGGTTTTAGTGTGCACCACAGGCCCTATTGACTACGGCTCCCCGTCATACTACGGTACGGAGGGCTTGGTATTGTTAGCAGAAATAGATACATATATAGGTTTTAGTGTGCACCAAAGGCCCTATTAACTTTGGACCCATCATGAACGAAAAAAAGTACACATTGCAGCGTTTTTAGTGATGGAATTCGGCCCTGATTGCTATGCTTTCTCGTGGTAGGTGATCTATTGATAGATCGCGACTTTTCATTAACGATCTATTAATAAGTAGATGACGATCTGAATCACGATGTAGACCGGCGGTATTTCACGACCTAACTGACGATCTACTATTAGACGATTTTACACTGTAGATGACGACGAGATCTAGATGGCGATGTATTACGGGGAGCCATAGTAAAAAGATCTGCGGAACACAGACACAAACCTATATAGTTGGGTATTTTTTTGTAACAATTTTTGGTCCTATTTACTATGGTCCCCCGAAGCAGATGACGATCTAGTAGACGATCTAGATGGCGATGTAGATGACGATCTGAAGGGTGATCTACAAGTAGGTGAGTATCTAGATGATGCTCTCTATTAATAGATGACGATACACTGCAGAGGATGGCCTGAATGACGATCGTGATGACGATCTTGGCGATGAGCTAAATGATGATCTAGATGAAGGTCTAAAGGGAAATCTAGATGACGATCTAGGTCACTACCTAGTAATTGATAATCTACATCCTATATAGATATGCATATTTACCAAAGATGGTACGTTGTGCGAGAGCCGCACCATACAGATTTTATGTCGACTACTTGTATCTGCCAAGGAATATCTATAAATATCGAACCCGTGAGTTTAAAAGGATCTATGAACCTGATCTGTCCATTTCGATGTGATGAATCATTGTGCCGAGCGGGTATGTACCGGACGTGTGGTGCCGACAGCGTATTTTGTCGATTATATCTGTACCTTTCGGCCGGGGTATGTGTGTTCTCCTCCTCCTCCTCTCCCTTCTCCTCCTCCTCCTCCCTGTTATCGCTGGAAACCAGTGGCGATGCTGGAGGCCCTAACAGAATACGATACTGTTTATCGTCGAGGAAAACGAATTAACCCAGCAGGCGGTTTTGTCGTTGCTGCTGTTGTTGAGTTTTTGAAGCCCATTTGGAACGCAAAGACACGAACTTTTACGCACTCGCGCTAAGGATAAACATGTATATATACCCGGTAGAAGACACATCAGGATGTTGTGGCATCTGTGAACTACCCTCTGACATATCCACGGGTTGACAACCGATGTGTAGACAGTCATGTTCTTACTCGAATCGTGACATGCGGCCGACATGGAGACGTGGAAGCATCACCGACTACGATGCCCCCGATAGTACAACTCCTTTTCATTGTTTTGCAGTCGCCTGTGGGTCCGCCCACCTAGAGGGCAAATACAGTGACGCTGTCCCCTGGCTCCTGTTAACTCCGGGGGGGTGGATGTGCTGCTTTGAATGACTTGTTTCCTGGCGACGGCATCGTGTTACACCCTCGTGGAGAGTGGGTAGTGGGCGACTCTTGACCTTTCCGAGCGGGTGCGTGCACCTTGCTTGTGGCGCCGGTACCACGGTGTTCTGATATCATGGGCGTACATGCATCAGCTGTACTGCCCATGTTCTGACATCACAATGCACACCCCAACACTCCACCGCTTCCGCCTCGTCCGTTCCCGCATTGCCGTGGAACGCCCGTGTCCTTGGTTAGGCTCAACGCACGAGGACAAAGCGCGAGCGGGCTGCAAGGGGTCTGGAGACGGCCACGCGCCAGAGCGGTATCGGCACCCTGTCGGGGTTGAGCGGCACTTCGCGGTCGTCGACACCCAGCGGGTCGTCCGCAGGTGACGCTCCGAAGGGTAGTTGTGGGGGTGGGGGTGGTGGTGGTGTGAATCGAGAAGAACCCCGCGGGGATTTCAAGAGAGGAGGAAGCACGGCGTCGTCGTCGGGCAAAGAAGACGAGGAGGAGGAGGAGGAAGGCGAGGGAGGCAAAGGAGGAGGTAGAAAGACAACGCCGTTAGTAACGTCGTCGGTAACATCGTCGCCGGTAAAATCGTCGGTAACGCCGTCGGTAACGGCGTTGATAACGCCGTCGGCGACGCCGTCGGTAACTCTGTCCGTGACGTCGTCGATAAGTCTGTCGGTGAATTCATTGAAAACACCGTCGGTGGTCGCAAAATCTATCAAGGAAGGTTATCCCGAGGGGAAGGACAGCGACCCCCCTCCCGCCCTCCCGCTGAAAGAGACGCACGCAGAAGAAGATAGAAACACACAAGCAGCGAAAAGACAACGAGAGGAGGAGCGAAAACAAAAACAAGAACAGAAACGAGGCATTTGTGCCTCTAAGGTGTCGCCCCCCAAGCAACTGATCAAGAAGGCCGGGCCGTCTCCCATGGATGTCGACGGTGGCGAAGAACCATAGCCGGAAGCTGGGCCGGAAGCTGTGGGGAGGAGGAGGCGCAGTAGTAGTAGGGAGAGGGGGAGAATGAGGAGCAGAAGGGGGGTAGGAAGGGGAGGAAAAGGAGGACGCCGATGCTGCAAATTATGAGGGAGACTAGCAGGAGGAGGAGAAGGGAGATGAGGATGCCGACAACAACGGCGATAGCGGTAACCGACGCAAAAGCACCCGAAAAAATAAGCCCTTCAGCTACCTGCGACCCTCCCGCCAGGGAGGAGCGATCAGTGACGCCGGCAACGAATAGGCTGACGGGGGGGAGGAAGAGAACAAGATGCCCGAAGGCGGTACCACGACTAGAAGCAGCAGCAGCAGAAGTAACAACCTCAGCACCACCATATGCATCAGCAGCGGCATCAGGACCAGCAGAAGCAGCGGCACCAGGGTCAACAGAAGCAGCGGCAGCAGGGTCAGCAGAAGCAGCGGCAGGAGCAGCGGCTCATGCGACGGCGCAGATGGGAGCAATATGACTGATACCAAAAGAGCAGCCCGCGAGTAGTAGTAGCGACAAATGCTGCGACGTCAGGGTAAGGCGAGGGAAGGGAAGAATATCGTATCGTCCGCGGGGAGAGGAAGACCAACCTACGACTTGCTCAACTCCGTTAGAACCGTTCACACATTTTTATGGGTAATTTACTCGGAACTAGTGTGGACCAGTATTTCCAGTTCGTGGTATTACGGACGGAGGACCATAATTAATAGGACCGAATATTGTTGGTAAAAGTGGCGATTTATAGGCTCTTGTCTGTACCGTAGGTCCTATTTTGCATGGCCCCCCGTAACAGAAGGGCTAACAGTTCCGTGCGTAACGACCACTTGAGGACCCAAGCACATTGACCACAGTCCATTGACCAGTCTTTCCGGCCGGTCTATCGAAAAGCGCACCCGCTGGTGGAATTAAATGCGCGGCGATAGTTATCTCCTCCAGAACTGCACCAACCATTTTATGGAGCAAACTGCTCACAGCAAGAAATGCTGGGACTTATCGAGGGCATCACGGATGGGGAGTGACGGCCTCGCCACCTGGACAGGGCCATCGGTCACTGGTGTTGAGCGACCAAACAGTTTCCGCACTAAAACCTGTATATCCCACTCTGGCCGGGAGTAGGTTCTTCCTTATCGACCGTTCTGGTACGTCTATCAAAAATTGTTTTTGTTTTTTTTCATCGTTTACCGGCCAGACTGGTAGTAGGCACGACATTGCTAGCAAGCGCCTGCGATGACGGCACTTTCCCCCCTCCCAGATTGACGTCGGCGGCCACACCCCCTAGAGTCTGCCGTAACTCCCTCCCGGTGCTGGTGCGTATCAGTCAGGCTACGTGGTGGCCTCCGTGTCGAACGGTCTGTTCGAGACCTACAGGAGGTACAAATACCAAAAATGTTGGAAATCGCTATTTTATCAGCCCTCTACTATTGCGGGGAAGCATGGTGATTTGGTAACCCCGGTGGGGCTAGCGGTCTAGTGGTACTCTCGTGAATGCTGCCAATTAGAGTTGATGCTGGAGTTCGAATCTCACGCGGGTCGGACTCCTCTGAGTTTTTTTTTTCTTCGTTTTGCCAATAATGAATCAAACACGGAATCAACTGCGGAGAGCGTCTAGGGTAGGAGGCGCAACTGATTCGATGCGACTCGACGATGGGAGGAATGGGCTAAGAGTCTTTCTCTCGTTAATAAAGCTGCAAGGCGAGACCTACCTGTAGCGGGGGCAAAAGGGAGACCAACCTGCCTTTGAACACCGGACCTGAGTCGCGGGTAGAAGAGAGAGAGAGGAGGAGAGGGCCAAGAGCATAGATGGAATGGGATGTAACAATTGATAATAATTAGTCAAGATAGGAATATATGCACGGTGTTTGGATCTATCGCGGTTTTTAATTTTTATGGCGCCCCGTATTATAGGTTATAGGAGGAGCGATCTTTACCTTCAAGTAGCAACGTTTTTCCGCGAGGGTCAGGGGTTAGGGTTTCAAAGTCGACGCGTACTTTCGGCCTTTCGTGCGAAGGCTGAGTCAACAGGACTGGAGCGAAGGCGCCCGCTCCTCCCTGGTATAGTATAAGCACCCGTTTCTGGTTGAACAGGCGAGGTCGTTTTTTTTGTATGACGTGCTGAATATGGGTACGTAGCGTCAGGTCTTCTCAACCGTCTAATATGCTTCGATTCGTCGTGTGGCATGAATCCAGTGTCGGATTTGACGGTGGCGTCCAGCGTTGCATGTCATCGACGATCGTGGCCTGATTCCGCAGCCTGATCCGTTCTCATCGTTGCTAGTTTTTATGGGGCCAACTGCTGCTCAATGGCGCCCCCACCGGAGAAAAACATCGGGCTAGTGAGCAGCGTACCGCATCACACACGGGTGATAAGACACCCCTCCCCCCTTCCTGGGAAGGCACCCGCGAGATGGTTACATAGTAACTCCACTGCTGTCTCTGAAAATGACCTCACCATAAATTAAATCAACTAACTGACTCTGTCATCCTTACGCAAGAAACTCCGCCTCAAAACCGTTTTTTTGTACGATACAGCTCACCCTTCATGCGATTCACTCAACACACCGGGGCGCTTTGCGCTTGGTGCAAGTTACGTCTGCCTGATCGGTGAAAACCCGACGTGGCCCGCCCCGGCATTATGGGGATGCGAGGGTCTATGATCACACGACCACGGCCATGCACGATGACGGGTACACCCCCCGCTCTCCCTGAGACGATGTCCCCAGCCGAGTTTCTCCTATTCGAGGGCGGCGCACACCACACCGAAAATGGTGCCTTTGGAAATATGTCGACAAGATGTCCCCCGTAAAGGCATCGCTCGGTGCTCGGACCTTCGGTATTCGTCCGCGGGGAGGTGTGTTATGTAATCACAGTTATAATACGATACGTGAGTCATCTACGCACTGTATGCTGATGCTGTGTCCACTTCATGATTCATTACGGACAGTTCAGACAGGTTCCCATCTTGTGGTCCAGATGTTTCGGGGGGCAGATCAATCCGTCACTTGCGTGGTCTGCACGATCCAGACCGCGCTTGCTTGTTGCGATCGGTATGATATGTCTCTTGCCGGTCCATCGTGAGCAAGCCCGTGCTACCGCCCGTCAAGGGTGTACCAACATGACACCCCGACAGGTTATGGGCCTCGATAAAGCCCGGTGCACACATTTTAGGGTCATCGAGCTCATGGAGGGAAACGCTTTTGAGCATCCAGATGTATGTGGCGGCAGGCTACTGCGAGGAGGGCTTCCGCGTCGAGAGGCAAGACCCTACCGCAGGGAGTCTACATATATATAACACATACTGAAAAGCAGCAGACAGAGTCAAAACAACAAGACTGATCGTGGCTCAAATGCATTACGGCTGCTGTAGTATATATATGCCGAGTGATTCGTTCAAGGGGTTTCCCCCGTAGGATTCAGCGTGGAATTCGTGGCGCACCTCTTGGGGGAGCGACGCAGAGAATCAATCACAGGCAGCATGTGGTGGGTGCTACGCTAGAAAATCACCGCAATATTGCTGGTGCTCCTGACTTGAGGAGCTCGGCAGCAGTAGACCCCACCCACGCCCTGACCCCGAGAACACTGACAGTGCGACCCGATAAGCTTCGCCATGGCTCAGGACTTACTCGTCGAAGAATGGTGTAGCACCACCAATTACATTCCGGTGATATCCAGGAGCGCCGTCAGCCAACCCAGAATCTGAACCCATAGTGCTACCTCTACTACTTCTAATGGTAGCACGCGTCACCTTAGCCG
The DNA here is from genome assembly GCA_037834295.1 of Postelsia palmaeformis. Classification (NCBI taxonomy): domain Eukaryota; class Phaeophyceae; order Laminariales; family Laminariaceae; genus Postelsia; species Postelsia palmaeformis. The sequence continues at coordinate 1,264 of JBBMHQ010098672.1, read as the reverse complement.
GAGGGGGGTGTGCGATTTGGGTAGTCGCATGGGGGTAGGGGTATCAGGTTTTGTCTTAGTATTCCCTGGCCGGTTCGTCTCCTCGAGTAAGCAACTATCTCGAGGTTAGTACGGTCCATGCAGGACAAATTGTCTGTTTGTTTTTCAGTGCATACTATTTTTTTGACAAAAAACTATTTTAACGTCCCGTATTTACTTTGCACTTATGCCGAATCCACACCCAGCCACAGGAGGACCTCATGGCCTCTCTACACGCCGAAACCGCACCCAGCCATCAGGTCCTCTCTTCAACTTGCGTTTCCTCCGGCGTGGCACGCTGCTGTGGGGACCTAGCTCCTCTGGGTCCAAATAATCTGGCGGCAAGACAATTTCACGATGATCTCACGAAAAATCATTTTTTCCAGAAACAAAACGCATCTGGGGCTTGATGAGAGGAATCGTTTGCCGCACTCTTAATTCGAATCACATCTAGTTATCGTCCCGAACAAAAAAAAGTATATCGGCCTCCCGGATATCCATGATATAGTTTTGTTGATAGTATCTTGAATCAAGGTAGACTCTTCCGACGCAAAACATAATGAGTAAACCGTCGAGCAATGGTTGAGGGCTGTCCAAACCGTTGGAGCACTAAGATCATGAAACTGCACCAGTCCTAAAACACGAAACACGTTTTTTTTGTTTATCTATGATGGGACAAAAAGGCTCAGACGAAAAAGAAAAAAAAAACTCTTTGGACACCATAGCGCCTAGAAACAGGGCGTTTACCAGTGATTCCGGAACAACTTCTCTCACCCCAAAAAAAATGCACCCCGCTTGGTGCCGGGGGAATTATGGACACATTGTCCGTGCATGGACCACACGTGTGGGGTATAACTTTACTATTAGTATGCCTATTTCTGGACTGGCGCGTAGAATGTTGGTCGGGTTGGCGCAGATACGCTTCATCGAAGCCATGTTTCGGACGAGACATTCGAACTCCTGTAACGGGTGGAGCAGCTCACGCCGCCACCGTGACAGTGTAGCTTTTACGCCACCTGTCTTGCAAAACTTCCCAAAACGGACCAGATAGGATCTATCTATGGAATTATTCAGATGATTGATCTGACCAACGAGTGGAATCACGAGGGGTTCCTGGAAATACGAACATCACAAGAACGCCTCCTGCTCGTTTATGAGACCTAGTCATAGGGGGGTTCACAGTCTGAAGAACGCGCACCAAGTAAATTCCTGAAAAAAAGTGACTGCTGTGTTAGTTTTTCTTATA
>JBBMHQ010098661.1:0-10087 GCA_037834295.1 Postelsia palmaeformis | reverse complement strand
ATTGGTACCTTTTTATTTTTTCAAATAAAGTCTCTCCACGTGGGATTTGAACCTGGGTACCAATACCAATGGTCTTTAAAGCTGACCACTGGTCTACCGGGGTGTACTGTTAATACTACTATTTGCTTCTACTTGTTTTTTTTTACCCAGGTATTTCTCCTACTACAGAGTTATTGGAGCCTGCCCTGCGATCAAAGACTGAATAGTATTCGAGGCGATGAGTACATGTGAGAAAAACAACTAGAGCAACAACCAAATACAGATCGGAAAACGACTTCACCCTCCCCGTTGTACTGCGCAGTGTAACTGAATGCGAATTGTGATTGTTGCCTTGATCCACGAATATACGTAAGATTCCACCTTCGGGCAAAATAGAACGGAAAACGCACACAACCGATATGAAAACGACCACAAACACAAGGAGGGCGCATCAGTGAAGGCATGTTTGGCGTACGAGTTTGATTCGCGAGTAGCATATTGTTCGTGGTACCTGGGCGGTGTCATTCACTAGTTAGGTACTATATTATTTTTGAAGGCAAATTTAAGCATAGATATAAATACTTCGTATTAAGTGTTGAGGCCGTACATCGGCCAACCACCGAGTGTTACGGCACCATCATTGAAGACAAACTAAATAGTCCCGTCCTCGAGGGGAAGACGTTAGTGACACTTGTTTCAAGTTGCGGGCCGTGCAGAGCTGTTGTGAGAACCCCTGCCGACGTACTCCCTCCAGTATGCATCAAGTTTCTTTGAACCCCTTTTTCGTCTTGGTTTATGGAAATTCGAAAACGAATCATGTACAGTTGTGCGAAACGGTACAGTTAGAGCAATCCCGCCTCGGCGTGGTTGAAAAAAATGGTTTGTGCATAAGGGGCCGTCGAGGTTGCCGGCAAATATATCCAAAAATCATGCACAATGAGCAAAACAAAGACCTTGTAGTATATATAACGAGTCATGAGTTTTGTTTTTTTTCTCTTGACGCACAACTTTTCCGAATTTTGTTTTCGAGCTGTCATAAACGAAAGCGCGAAATTGCGATTGTGTAAAGGTCTAGATATCGCCAGAACGCGCTCGTACCGCAGAAAAAAGTATAAAAAGACGAGTACTGTATACGAGCACATCGGATATATACCTGTCGTACGCCTTGTAAGTTGCAACCAAAGTCAGCATATGAAACCCACGAGGAAAAAACAGACAAATCAACGTCAGTCTCGAAATCGATGTCAGACGATGCTAATAGGTCTATACCTGGTACCAAGCAACAGAAACAGCCCTGGACATATGCGTTGACAACAGTACAATCTCATCGAATTACAGCGCCGGATTGAGAGATGCAGATATCTTCTGCATACCAGTACCCGTGAGAGCCGCCACAGTTATTTCAGCTCTTCGTGCCCTTATTGCGGCTGGGGAGGGCTCAGTAATTTCGGCATATTCTGGTACCTTTGGAACTCGCAATGACTCAGCCAGTTTATTATTTCGTGCGGTTGGAACTCGTGAGGGATCAGTAAACTCGTCTTCTCGATTTTTCACTGAGTATACTACAAAGCGACTGATACTCGCGTGTCAGTTATTGGCCCCAATAGCTTTCAGTAGCATTCGCTCTTGTTCCAAAAAACCTACGATGCCACCTACTGTTGACATCAAAAACTTGACACGATGAAATATCTCAACCAGGAATCGGGGTCAATAATCGCGATATTCGTGCTCGAAAATGGGACTAATAACCCGGGTCAGGGGCAAGCTATAATTTCGGTGGAAAACCTTCTTCACAAATTGGAGTTGAGGTAATGTATGATTTGCGATTTAACAATACAGGCCATGGTGATCACGTGTCCAGTCTATATATATATGTGGGCTGGACAGCGTGGTTCATGTAGCAGGACACAAATATTCGTACACCTCAGGGAATACGAGGTTTGTCCAGGACATGCCCAGACACCTCAGAGGCCTGTTCACGTTTCCGCATAAAATACCAAACATTCTTATCAGAAACAGGGCGTAGCTCTCAAGACGGACAACGACTACAACTACTCCGATACTGTATGAACTTCGAGTCCACCTTCACAACCACGCAGCCATTTCTACCACGGCAACAACACCGGAAAACGAGTCGACGACTTACTATATCATGTGCCAAGAGTTTATTCCAATATCGTACTTTAAATAGGTATGCAAGAAAATATTAATCGGTTTACGGCCGTTAGAGCCACGGTTCAGTAGCTTACACCATCTGCGTTTCCATCTGCTACTACAACGGCTGTAAACACGACAGCACATTGTCAAACACGGTGTGCTATTTGTATCAATCTATAAGGAGTTCGGCTTTGGGGATTGACCGAGATATCTGACACACGCAAACAACAACGAAAAACATTCGACCTGCGGTCAATAAACTAAAGATATCAAGACTACCCCTAGTCCGCGTGGTTGCGATGACCAGGGTAAACTACTCTCAGCCCCCCTCGCCTGGCTGCAGGATCAATACTATAATCTACGTACGTGCCACCTTAGGACCACTAGCCGCCACATCTGCAGATGGCACGTACACTTTAAACACTACGTGTTCCTCGCCTACGACTTTTGGTTGTGTATTTGTAACCACTACACTCAACTATGGGTAGACTATCTTAGTACACCCGTTCTCGGAAGCTATAACTAACATCACGCTGCCGGGGTGGAAAAAAGTGGCAATACGCTATGTAACTGTGAGCTGCCCTGATGGCCCAGGCATTTCTGCACCTGGCTTAAAATTCCATCATAACGCCAATTATTTCCTCAACAACGTGGCCATCGGTGTCGACGGCAAAGATGATAGAGTCCACGGCGGTGTCGTTCATGGCCATCGACGAGCCCGACCCCGCGCTGATCGAAACGCCTGCAATGCAAGGTGAGTATACACGGACGACAAAAGGGATGAGCGTTGAGACGACAGATACGTATGTGCGTATCACCCTATAGTGAAAATGAACGCGCAACGAGGTACATCACAAGAAGTACATCACAAAAGTGCTGGTGGCATGCGTTGGTATTATTTAGCCTCATTGAAATGTCGCACGCGCTCAGTTCGAGCATGTTGAGATCCTCGATGAGATGCTCCATGGCAATAAGTCTAAGAAGACGTCAACACGTAGCGTGTGTATTTCGTGTGAATCACCCAAACAAGCGTACCTTGAAACCAAGCAGCCTACAACCCTCCTTATAAAGCACGATTCGTGGTAATGCGGTGATACCGTATTATATCAATTTCTGTGGGAAAGGAACAAGCTTGGATAGTATTATACGTGAGTAGTTACGTCAAGCTGATGCAAGCCTTTGAATGCCCTGCACAGATAATATTGAAGGATATGAATACATTTTACTCGCTAGTCGGGAGAAACTTACCGCGCTCGGAAGGCAGCGTGTATGGATCCACCTGACGCGGAAACGAAAGCACGGAGCGACAAGGTTGTTCGCGGTGCGCACAGAAGGAGGGAACTTGGTGAGACTACGGTAGGTTGCATTTGAGATCGTGTGTGTTCGTCGCATAACAAGGTTGACATTACGATGACTAGGTAGGAGCTTCTAGCCAGGGCCAACATCCCAACACTAAGAGCGTCCTGAGCACACACAAGATCTCCCTTGAATATCGGTCTGCGACGGACAGTCCAATAACACATAATGTATGGGTCTCGACAGTGAGACGACATTTCGCTGTGGTAGGGGTCGGTGTCACTTCGGGCATTAGCTGAGAGACAAACAACCGTGAGCATCTACTACATACCAGTGCCGTAGCAAGGAACCAAGTACTGAACCTCACCGCGCTTGGGTCGATGATGTAATTGAGATCATCGAGGATAGACGCGGTCATCTTCGACAGGAACATTACCTGAAAAAAGCGGATCAGAATGACGCGCAGAAAAGTTTTAGTATGACAATACGGTGAGACGATGCGGAAGCAACTAGGAAGGATAACTGTACTTGAAAAAAAACTAATTATCTCAAGGATTCCTCAGTGTGTCGGAGGGTCTTGAAACTGTCAGTAGTGCATTGGATGTATGCAGTTTCGCTTTGCATGCAACATCAACCCCAACCAATGTTCACGATTTATGCAGCAGATAGTAAGGTATAGTGATTCAGCTGCGTCGGTGGTATACTCTAGACAAGCACAGGACTCAGACAGTAGCAACCACCTACATTGTTGACGAAACCAGTCATCAGCTCATCGTCGAAAATTTCTTCGTCCAGGTGACCACAGCTCGTCCCTGCCCAGGAGCAAGTACAGTATTGCATTCGGCGTTTACAGCATATTTGCGAAAGCCTCTTGATGCGTTCAGAGCGCCGGTTTTTATATATATATCGCTTGCGAAATAACTCATTTATCCTGACCTTCGGACCGCTGTCGGTCGATTGCATCGACCGGCACATTATGCTGCTGAAACTCCTTTGAATTCCACGAGGTTTCCACTACGAACGCAGCCCAATGTAATTATCTACGCCTTTAACAAGTTTCTAACAGCGCATTATCGTTACATGGGCCAATATCAATGGACTTGAACCCTTTTGCAACCCCAGTCCCGGTTTGGGGACAGACCAGCCAAATTTTGAGTGATTTGCCCCCAATTGTCCCCTAAACAGGACTGTGGTTCCAAAGGGGCAAACTGCTGTTGCTTACCTGCAGACCCGTCCAACTCCACGATGTTGGCATCAGAACCACCAATATCCGCGTAGGCACTCAAAGCGGCGGGACACGTCCAAGCAGGGTTTCCGCTTGTGCGGCACGTTGTGCACTCGCCCAAGCCTGCACCCCACAGGGTTCTGTGCGAGACAGCGATATAATCACACGGTTAACACAATGTACACACTGACAAACAAATGCGTTAGCAACCATTTCGGTCGCGTAGTATGCCGCGAATGATGTTCAATGCCTTCGACTGCTCAGACATTATATACACAGGGGCTTAACAAGCACTGATTGGCAACAAGTTGTTTATTCCGTTTATAACTTGAAACCAGTTACACGAAGGCTGCCGTGCTAATCCGACGTTTTTCTGGGTACCGCAGTGCATGGAAATACACCCCTGCTGTAGATAATCTTGAACGCTATCACGCTTCAAATTTCTATCCTGAAATGCTGCGGAGGTGTCAAAATTTCAACGGTACGATGTGAGACACGTTCCGTGCAACACAGTGTTACATTGGTTATGAACCTATGGCAGTCTACTGTTCGCTATATACGTAAAATTATAAATACGTTCATGCCTGATATTTTGAATGTATACTACACCGATGTGTCCATCAGGAACTATGCCCATACTAAAACGCAAACGACAAAGGCAACGCATCTGCCCAAAATACATGGTCAACATCGGTGGTGATCACGTAGGGGAAAAAAAAATACTGTGCTCATAGACTAATGCTGCGAAGCGCGCACACGAGGTCCAACATCTGTCCGCAGTATCAATATTTCGAGATCACTTTCAGATCCGGTGTCTGAACTCATTCAATTCACGACAGCTGTAGCCTAAATGTTCACGCTTTGATAAATTGTACCTTCCACACGTCGACTGATAGAGTAAATTGACTGACTTACCCTACGCCGATGACGTGCCCCATTTCGTGCAGGATAACTCCTTCGAAAGTGCCTTGACTCTCCAACTGAACGATGTCGGCGATGTCAAACATCATTGCTCCTTCGAAGCTGATTGTATTGCAAGAGTTCCAAACATTGTTCGGACCAGCCGAGCCGAGAACCCCTCCGACACCGTCGATTTCCTCCAGGGCCGAACTGATCAGGAGACGACCAGCCGGGTTTTCGGCGGAACCTCCGCAGGGGACATGAGTAATCATCTCGGACCACCTAAAAAAAAAGTATGTTGTCAGGGGTATCATCGTTGGCGAAACAGTGCGTATATACGAGTACCTGAGACAAAATTGTGCATTACCATGATATAAAGGAACACATATATCAACAGTTGGATGAACAATTAAATGAGCGAGAAAGACTTACTGAACTTCCACCATAATGACGCGGCTAGCGACGTATTCGCAACAGACAAACATGCCCGCAGACAGTGGCAGAACTGTGCTTTCTTTTAGTTTAATATACCCTCTGGCTAGGAATCCTTTCGTCGTACCAGGCGAAAAGGGAATGACTCTCAAAAACGCTTTCAACGAAAGCAACAAACATGATTATGCGGGGGTGTTCAGGAACGAACACTTACAGCTACTTACCGCGGTATCGTGGGCTACAGGAGCGCATAACGCCGTACATATGAAGCACTCGTGTCGATATTTACCTGTCAGCGGCAAATTGAAAGACGGCTCGGCGTGCATCAGTCCAAGTCCCAATAAAGTCGATCTCGATGAAGAAGGGGTCCAAGGCTGCGACGGTGGGATATGAAAACATTAAGAGGCGTGTATCAGCAAGGAACGCAACATACCACAGCGCTAAAAAATGCTCACCGATCATGGCACCATGGCAGCAACGTATATGGGAAATAAGTTAAGTACTTTTAAACGGGCATTAGGCATATACTGTATGTTCAAAACCGGCGGTACTCACATGTTGTATCGGTCTGGCAAGCGATGCCCCCAAAATTAGATGCGCAAGAGCACAGGTGTCCACCGGCGGGGTCAAGGGCGCACGACCCTCCGTTTTGGCAAGGGTTTGGGTTGCATGAGTCTGCGAAACGAAACGTACGTCGGGTGCGCGAGAGGGCGGCCATTCGTGTCTGAGTAACATCGTCGGTGTCGTTCTCAAGCTGGTGAGTCGAACGTCTTTACCGTGGTTGTAATTATATTCTAAAATCGCCTTTCACGGCCGTTTGTATTGACGATTGCTGGAACGAGTAAGTCGCAGTCATTTTTCGGGAAGAGTACAGCCACAAATACATTTTGAGACTTATCATGTCAACATCCCCGTTTCACCTCTTTCGCCCGGCGTATCACCGTCGGTTGGAGCTGGAGTCGATTGAGGGGGTTCGAGAGTAGGAGAAGGGGTTGGTTCAGGGGCTTCGACAGGGTCGGGGGTCGGCGTTGCTGCGAGCTCGGAGGTCGGAGCAGGAGTCGGTTCAGGAGTGTCAAAGAGTTCGGGGGTCGGAGCTGGAGTTGGCTCAGGAGCATCACCTTGGAGAAAAAAATCACGACGTAGTACGAACGAATGAGTTGGTTGAGGAAATAACAAGGCGAGTTGGCGCTAGGAAAAAGGGCATGGCGGTTTTTTGGGACCCCCCAAGACATACACGCGGAAGACTGCTGTAGCGATAATCAAAGAACCAACTTTCATACACAGGTATTGACTATTGCAATCACGAGGCATGTTTTCTGTGGAAAGGGGTTCAGAACCAAAAATATATCACCTTGGGTGCACTGTCCTTCGCAAGTCTCGAACGCCGAAGTGTCACACGCTGCTCCAAACCCGCGACACATTCTTGTCAACGCGGACTGCGCTTCTTCGTTGAAAACGTTCGGTAGCAGCTCCACCCAGCCGCAAACGTCCACGATTCCCACACGGCACAGGTTGTCCCACGTCTCCTCACAGTCGGTGCAGTCATAGAGGCGGCGGCGATCAGAGGGCATAACTTCTGCGTCGTCAACTGCAGACGCGAGCAACATCCTGGACCCGTCTGATGTGGTAAATGTATACTTCGTGTTGCCGGCCGTGAGTGTCTTCAACTGTCCCGTTTCTTCGAACGTGTAGGCCGCCGAATTTTGGCTGAAACTCCAGAGCGACACCTGGTACGGCTCATCGCGACCGTCGTCGAATCTGTCGACCCAGTATACAGTGTCAGGTGTTCTGACCGTTATCGTGTCCCTCGCTGCTTCCACAACATTGAATGCCACTCCCAGTACAAGCAGGAGAGACGCGTGACCCGAATTGGACATCCTCATGATTGCTGCTGGGGTGCGAGGAAAATTATTTACAAAACGTGAGCTTCCCGGGAGACAGTGTGGTTGTTCCTGATAGAGTCACAGGAAGCCAATTGTATTGTTTCGTTACGATATGTAAGGCGCTCGTTTGGTAGGTACATATCACTAATATATTCAGCTAAACTAGAACAACTCTTCGTGCACAATCTCCTCACGAATGTGTAAGTTTCAGCTGTGAGAGAGGGCCGATAAGCTGCGGTTATAGGGTCATACATCGCACAAACAAACACACAACCCACCCTCAACGGCGATTAGTGTGCTTAGAAAGAGCGTAATCGCGCATTAACAGTGAGCGGTTGGCCCACATGGGAATATTCTCCACGATGGTGAGTGGAAACCAACGCTGAAACCGTTGCATGCCATGCACCACGCCCACCATGCGAGAAAGAGCCCAAAAGTGTAAAGCAGGTAATAAGTAAAATCATCTTTTACTGTTGTTAAAACCACATGGACTACGCGAAAAACATTGAATGTGTCACCACAAGCAATCAGACCGTATCTTAAAGTCACCTATCGTGTGAGTAAAAAATATGTTACGCAGATAAAATTAGCATATAGGTGCTGATCGAAAACAAATAATGGATAGCTAGTGGAAACCTATCGGAGAAACAACCCTGTGCGTACGTGTCCTGTGTGGTAGAGGGAATAGCGGGGTATATAAACAGCGGAGTATGTGCGTCGGAAACCTCAAGTGAAACGACGTCAGTTGTTGGGAAGTAAGCCAGAGCGATTTGTCTACAGATGGAGTACCGGCGGAAGTCGCAAAGATGCATTTGACAGCTCCGACCATATATATGGTGTCCTTCCCATACGGAGCAAAAAAACATATGCCAATATTGGGGAGATATGACTTCATTGCGTGTGCGTGTTTTCTCTCTACAAGCGTTCCCTGGAAATACGAGAAAACAATTCCACCCGTAAAACAATCATCAGTACACGATCGTTATTCGGGGTGGCGGAAATCAAGCAATTCCTTTCAAGCGAACTATATCCACCGATAGTCGACTACAAGCAACATAGATAATACATGAGGCAACGCTTCTTCATACTCACGGGCAGCAAAGTTGTTTTATAGTTGCAGTGAGTGGGTCAAGCACAGCCATGACTAATTGCAAACGTCTAAAACGTGGTCGATTCTTATTTAGAAGAACAACAATGTGGTGTATCAGTTATCTTGTATACTGCCTGAGGACTAGAGGAATGACGACACTGTTGTCGCGTATGCCTTGAATATAGACCACGACAACGTAGACCCTCTTTTCCGCGAGAGAAAAAAACAGGCTATTAACTTTTTTCTTCCACGCGTGTAGGAAACATTACTATTAATGGGGATTTGATGCATCATGCACGACGTTTTCCGCTGTTGTGAAGGGCTAACGTACATGGGTAACTCGGCTGTCGACGACAATACATACCTGAATTCCTCGTGATTGCTATACTTCGAAACAGAACAGCAACAACATAAAGCACGCACTTGGGTATGCAACCCAGAGCGCACTCACACGGCTGGCCTACCCCTTCACGTCCATCAAGCCATGGCAGTATCTCGCAACGTAGTGAAATCCGTGGGTGATTTCGCGGCCACAACTGCTTTGGCTGATGAATGGTGTCAGGTAGACCTGTGTCTTGGCCTGGTGGTGTCTCACAAATGAAAAACACAAAGAAAGGTCTATTCGTCGTCAAGCAACGGACTCCGCAGAAAAAAAAAACTCTTCTGGGCGTGACATCACCGAGTGATTAATGTTGTATTTATGGGAAAAAATACGTACTGTAGATGGTGCGAACCCTATATCCTGAGTGGAATGCTGTGTTAATATTTCACGAGAAGACAGACCAGTGAAAATATTCGAAAAATGACTTGTTTTGAATATTAGAGCCATGGGAGTATTCATCGGGACGCAAATTGAATCTTGCTGACGTCAGTTTTCGGGTGGGTCATGAACGGAGCTCGTGATTGAAGGAGCTTCAGAAGAATTCAGGCGAACCTTTTTCGTAAAACGCCTCGTACCAGTATATACCAGCATCAATATCAAAAGACAGATGCCGGTCGCCCCGGTAGACCAGTGGTCAGCTTTAAAGAACATTGGTATTGGTACCCGAGTTCAAATCCCACGTGGAGAGACTTTATTTGAAAAAATAAAAAGGTACCAATTGCTGAGAGCGCCTTCGTTGCGTG
>JBBMHQ010098639.1:0-10092 GCA_037834295.1 Postelsia palmaeformis | reverse complement strand
CTGCCTATATCTCTGCCCCGCTGCTTCGATGACGAGCGGTGAGGTCCGGGGTGCCTGATTCGGTGTCTGCAGTAGCAGTACTCTCAATATATAATCAGTAATACTTACCTGGTAGAGTACATGAAGTATACTTTGAACGTGTCGACAATTCTCAGGCCCATAGTTCGGCACAAATCACTCACAGATGGTTCGACGAGTGGGGGTTTGAGCAACTCACTTTTGCTGGGGACAACTCGAATACTGGCTGTATTTAGGGAATATGTACGTACCGCCAGGAGTATGTACTACGAGTACTCTCAGTATCTCGATGTTCTGCTTATTTTACCCTGAGCGCCAAGCAACATTCATTCTGCGGTGATACATTTTCTATGTAGTGCTGGATTTTACTCAGCCGGTCACAAAGTATCATGTCGCAACGACGACCTCGCGCAACTTTTTGTACTTCTGTTTAAGCAGCAATCATTGCATTGATCGCCACGGCGAGTCACCTGTTCAGGATCGATATCCACTTACCCGTATACCCTCTTTAATACTATGGTATTGCATGAGTAATGATCCCACACTATTTCCACGAACAGCGGTACGTAGTTTGTCCCCAAAAATGTGTGTTGTCCACCTTAATGACGGGTGGATTTCACCGGCACTCTTATGACAGTGGCATATAAAAGCGGTAGTGATTACTAGTTGACCAATCCCTTCGAATTTCAAGCTCTCAATTGTCATCGCTTCCCACAACACTGCCTGATTTCGGTACCTGGTACGGCACACTACTGCGTGAAGCTGGTACTGCTGCACAAAACAACCTTAGGTACAGGGGTTCCCAATACAGAGAGACGTTTTGATGACGGGTCACTTGCCCAATCTAAAAATCCACCAAAAAGAAAAGGAATCTTCATGTGATCTTGGAAAACGCTGAAAACCGCCGAAAAAACGAGTATACATACATCTCTATACGTGAGTGCCGGTGAAATCGATAAGCTTAGAGGGCATCGACCAGTGCGGCAGTGTGCGGAGCCAGTATTGCCGGTTGCCGATCGTGCTGTTGGCTGGCGCATACCGGCACAGTAGAAGGGGATTCATCGTTTAGAACAACAAATTCCCGCAGAAAGCGCCTATTTCGGCTGCACGAATTCGGAAGAAACAACGATGAACTCGTCACTTTCATGCCAGCACTTTACTGTCAACAGTAAAGTTGAAAAATACATCAATACTAACCCCGTTTTTGCTAAAAAAACGGAAACCTAAAAATCCAATTTGATGTTCGTTTAACGGAGTGTGCACGCACGCACAATTAGACGCTAGTCGGCGAAGGGGGAAACAAATACTGACCTCACTCCGGGCTATAAAATTCGTGGGCACAGTTCACCGTACGTGCTCGTAGCCGAGAGAGCGGAGCAGTGCCCTCTATGCGATGTCGGGTCCAAGCCACGAGAAAGGTGAAGGTGGAGGAGAACGGAGAACACGCAAAACAATACACGCCCTTCCCTCTCCTCGAAGTCCTCTCGGCGCCGACTTTCTCGACGAAAAAAAACACATGAAAGTACCGACCGACGTCCTTGGGGGAACATAGGAATTTCGACGAGGTCCTCCCAACGTCGTCATTTTCGGTTGTGCGCCCATCCTCTTACCAAGTTGGGAGAAATGTTGTCCCGAATAGAGCAGTCCTAGAGTGTGATAAGGTGCGTGTTATAAGCGAACAAACGCGTGCGAAGGACTTTCCAATGTCGTCATTTCGGCTGCGTGTGTGCTCAAACCCTAGTTCAGGAGAAAAGTCGTCTAAAGCAGTCGTAAGGTGTGATATGGTGCGTGCTATGAGATGTCAAAAGGGTGCGAAGGCGAGGTTTACAGTTGACGCTTAGCGCTCGCGTTTCTCGCTCGCGAAGCCTGCGGCGGCTCCTGCGGAGGACCATTTTTGTGGAGCTCATCACGTGGGCGGCGAGATCCGGTTCCGGGTGGTCCAACTGCGGGTATAGGATCAATAAGGCCAAGAACACAGTGAGAAAACGTCTGCGTATCAGGTGCATACAAAATACCTGAGGGGATTCATGTTGGTCTCGTCCACGTCGCCGCGCACCATCCTCTCGACGAGCTCAAACCGTTTCATCCCTTTCGCGAGTCCGCCCTTCGCGTCGTACTCCGCCACCCTGGTCATGCCTAGCCACAGGATGTTGAGCTTGCGCTTCCTCCTCACTTCCGCTATTTCTTCCTGGGAACGCCCCGAAAGCCCGTGTGGGTAGGTATATCGCGCATGAGAAACGCATTAATTCACGAATGTTCCCGGAAAAAGAAAAAACGTTAAGTTTTGACGGCACACAATACAAAAATGAAGCAAAAAAAATTATGCGAAACCGGAAAAAAACATACACACAGAGCGAAAACGTGGCAACAAGCAAAAGCGAGCAAGCAAGCGCGCAGACTAACTCAAGAAACCAGGCGAGAACTCGGCACGCTACGTACGAGTACGACACCGAGGCCCACAACGAAAATACGCAACCCCAACAACCACGCACGCTGGCGTGGTGCCGTTTAGTACCGTCCGACCAGACCCCGAGCGCGGCCGCATGGCCAGACTACAGAGTACGTAGGACACCGACCCGAGAAACCTGCGTCTCCGGCTCCGTGATCGGCAAGATCAAGACACCGTGTGGATGAGAACAACGGGCGACAAAAATGGTCCAAGCATCAATAAAATAAATAACCAGTGTCAAGTCGCGTGGCAAACCTATCATAGCGCTACCGTACAAAATATGAGGCCGTCGAGCGCGGACGTGTTACTTGAATCGGCCGATCGATGCGACAGGCACCGAACTCCCGGAACGGTTGTTGTTACTTGAGTCGACCTATCGATGCAACAGAAACCGAACTCCTGAAACGGCCGTTGCTAATAGTCAGAATTATTTGATTGATCCGTCACCGACTACTACTTGGTATACCTGGTGCATTGATACAGTCAGGGGCCGTCGAGGCGAGGTGTTTCCGGGGAGTAAGCTTCGCTCGCTTCGGTCTTACTGGAAGCAAGCCGACATCCTGAAACCAGATTCTTCGGCCCGTCCCTTCAACCAACATGAACACCAACCGGTTTTTGGCGGCGGTTCACAGCCCCTCCCCGCCCGCCCGCCCTTCTCGAAGAAAAAAACGTTGCTCAGGAAGAAAAAGTAAACAGCAGCATGTATATCGAGCACGCAAGCAAGCGACTCCCCCGAGACTTTTCGACGTGAGGCAAAGTACGGAAACAACTCAAAAAGCATGGGGCCCCGACGACTTCTCCATACCTCCAAAATTGACGCAATATTTTGTCCCAACACTACCAATCCACATACAGAGCGGTACTGAACTTTCCATATAACACATCCCACAAGTGGTGTGTTTTTCTGTGGAGCGGGGGGGGGGGGAGGGGGGGATCACCGAAGATCCTGGCTGAGGCATGAAAATGCCCAAAATAGGTTCAGCTCCTAAAAATGGGGGACTCGTCAACGACCTAGGCGCCGCTACAGTAAATATATCGGGCGACTCAAGTAAATAGGACCGAATGTTGTTCGTGAAACTAGCAAAAAATGCAGTTTTTTGTTTGTACCGTAGGCCTTATTTAAATTGGTGCCACCAAATAGTACAAGGCGTATTGGTCCCACCTAATAGTACAAGGGCGTACCAGCTTGACCCCCCCTGTGTTTACAAACCACAGTGAAAAACCGGACAAGAAAAAACAGACCAATTTCCTCACAGACCGGAAGCTCGGGCTGAAAAACCGAACCAAAACGAAACGAAACGTAAAAAGTCTTAGTAGCGGCTAAGGGGAGATCTTCATCGGCGTTTGTCCGAAAGACGCGTCGCTCGGCGTTTGCACCGCTTGGCCCGTTGCCCTAAAAAGACGATCCTGGAACTTCGCCCGAGCGTGTGCGTATGTGTTGGCTCGCGTGTGGCATATACTGCACCAGAGTATGTGGTTACAAACTACCAGGATATGAAGACGAAAGACGGAATACACCGTACGACGTCAAGACTTGAAAAAATGCACCGGATACGAAAGCAGGGCATACGCGAGCCAAAAAAAAAACGATACACTTCGAAGTAGGTACACACATGGGACTGAACTAAGGCTATCGCAATGGTTCCTACGCTTCTCTTTCCCTTCTCTCCCGGCGTTTTCGCTCACCTTGATCCGAAGAGCCTCGAGAATCTCCGCTCGCTTCTGCAGGGCGATCCTCTCAAGCTCCTGCCTCCTTCTCTCCAGGTCCTCCCTCTTCTTTTGCGCGATCCTCTCGATCTCAAGCCTCCGTCGTTCCAACTCGTCCCGCTTGCGCTGAGCCTTTCTTTCGTGCCCCTGCCGCCTCCTCTCCACAGCGCGCTTCTTCAGCATCGCCCGGCCCTCTACCGTGTAAACCGGGTGTAGCGTTGCCCACCCGAACTCATTAGGCGAGGGTGTCCCCGGACGGTTATCCTTCGCACGCCCCAGAAACCCCTTGTTCTCTTTCGCAGCCGTCTTGCGCTTCGCCTTGGCCCCAACCTTGGCGCTACCCCCCCCTGCGACACCGCCTTCCTTCCTCAGGGAAACCTCACCTGTCGCTTCGCCACCTGCATCCTTTCCCGCGGCGTCATCCTTGAAGCGATCCACAACCACCGCGGGTGGTGCAGGTGGCGGCGGCGGAGGCGGTGGCGGCGGCGGGAGTGGAGGCGGCGGGGACGGGGGAAGCGCCGGGAACAACCACCCAGTGAAGCCGCGGGACCTACGGGAAGCCTGCGCAGCGGCGACGTACACAAGCGCGCGGTTGGAGGGACGGGCCGGCCACTTCCTCGGGCCGCTCGGTGGTTGCGGAGGCACCAAGGGTTTTCTGGCAGCCGCCCTCGCCCTGGGTTTACCGCGAGTTGGAAGGGGCGTCTTCTGGCCCGCAACGTCCCCGGCACCCGTCGCGGGGGAAGGGGCGTCGGGCAAGGCGAGATTTCTGGCGGGCAACGGGCGCGATTTACGCGTCGTCTTCGTGCTACTCTTCTTCGTGAACTTGCCTGTCGCGCTTCGAGGTCGTCCTCCGAAAGACGGAGGGTTGGTGCGGGCGCCGGTGCCGACAGCCGTCCTTCCCTCTCCGGCCGGCCAGACGAGCGCCGACACCGCCGCCACCCCCGCTGCCGCTGCGGTACCTGCCCCGGTCCCCCGCCGCGCGGGATCAGTCCCACCGGCGAACGCCCCATGGGAAGTACGTATGTGACTGTCGGGCGGACCCTCCACCGTTCCCTTCGACCGTCCCTGCGACGTCGACGCCGTTGCCGTCGCTCCCGCTGTAGATACCGACGACGCAGCCGAGGGCACCGGGCTCTCCGCAGTCGCGGCGGCGGCGCCAGCACCATCCCCTTTCACTCCGGCACCATCAGAGCTGGCCTCCCCCTCTTCGTCAAGCTGGTAGTGCTCATTAAAGTTAGCGTACATCCCGTCTTCACACTCGTCGTCGATGTCGCAAGCCTCCTCCCCGTCAAAGTCTTCACCGCTCGTCACAGAGAGCCCGGAGGACGACAGCGTGATGGCGTCGTCCCCTGCGTCCCTCAGACCTCTAGCCGCAGCTACAACAGCCGCCGCGGCGACGCCGCTACCATGACCGCTGCCCCCACCACCACCGCCAACCCCAATAATGCTACCGCTGCCGACGCCGCCTCCACTACCGTAGTTAACCCCATCATCGCCGCCCCCCCCGCGGCTGCCGGTAATAACAGCTCGCACATACCCCAGCCCGTCCCCTGCCCCGGTCTCGCCGGCGCCTCCATCGCGGCCGTGGCCTCCATCAGATCCTCCCCAGCTCCCGTGAACACTCCCCTGACCCCAACCCGAGCTCCTAATGTTCGCTCGGTCCCGCGAACAGGCGCGCGCCCTTGAGCCACTGTGATCAGCGGTCAGATCGAGCCTGCCCATGTATGCCGCCGCGACGTTGGAGCTTTCCGAGATCGACCCGTAAGCCTCAGAGCTCTCGTGCCGCCGCAGCTGCAGGGTCGCCGATGGTCTGGACAGGACACTTCTATCCCCGGACCACGCCAGGCGCCCAGCACCGTCACCACCGGTTCTGCCACCGCCACTTCCTGCAGCAGCAGCAGCAGCAGCAGCAGCAGCAGCAGCAGCGTCGGCAGCAGCGGTAGAGTCAGCCGCCTGGCGGGAAGCAGACGACAGGGTCGAAGACCGCTTTCCCCTCCCGTACTCTTTGGTGATCACACCGAAGCGAGAACTGTCCCTACCCCTACCGCCACCGACCCCCCCCGTGCCTTGGCCGCCTTCACCCTGACCCGGAGAACGCCCCCTACGACCAGCCCAGAGGAACGGCCGCGGAACGAGGACTCCGTTGCTGAAAACCGGAGGGGCTTCTGGCTGACGCGGGGAGGACCAGGCGTCACCACCATCACTACCACCATTGCCACCACTTCCCTCGCCCCGCCCTCCCCCTCCCAACCCTTCTTTATTCGGTGAGTGGAACCCGTTACTGCAGCGAGCATCCACGCGCTGCCTGCTGCTTCCTACGGGCGGCCAATTGGATATCGTAAGCTCCGGTCCGTCCAGGGCTGACAGAGGTGCGAGCAGCCGCTCCGTCTGGACTCTTTCCCCGGCCTCCTCCGCGCGCTGCTGCGTCTCGCACGACGGAAAGAACACACCCTTAACACCGCACCAGACAGACAGACAGACCGACGGACGGACGAACGGACGGACATACGGGACGAACGTGAGACAACGGGCGTAGGGTCAACACGAAGACACGAGCAAAAACGACACGAGAAAAAAAAAAACGACGCATACGTTTTGGGAGGGTCGTTTTGGGACAAACAGGTTTTTTTTAGCAAGTTTTCAGGTAATATTTTTGCTGGGGCGTAGACATGTTACTTCTGCAGCATCAGGACGCATCGTGAACGTGTCGGACTAGCGTCCGCCCGGGGCATGATGAACCGACCGGCAGGGCGCTAAAAGTCCGTCAACCTATTTGATAGGGTGCCAGCTGACACTTGACGAAAAAAGACGACGAAATAAAAACGAACAAACATCGTTCCGAATGTGATAATAATATATATATATATATATATACCACGTACAAGGCTACCTTTCGAGGTGTGAGCGACGTGAAATACCGGGGTGCAAGGCGAAAAGATAACAAACTCACGAGTCTTGTCGGAGAAACACGAGGCACGGGTTGCTGCCGTGCTCAAAGCAGATAGTACGAGAGCCTGTTGAGTACTACTACTACTTCCTTCGCAAACTACAGAATCTCATGCCACCGGGTTTCGCTCAAGGCTCACTCATGCAGCATGCTGTGGTGGCAGCTGCTGTGGGTGTGCAAAGCAACCACTGCTGTGCGTCAAATCTCCACACACCTACAGTACTTGGTATCGATTGCTCTATGAACGATAGAGGCTTGAATCAGGCGATGCCACTCTCCCTTGGGCAGAACCATACATGAAAACATTCGGAGACAATCTTTTTCTAATTAAGACGCCTGCTTAGACATCCGCCAATGGGGAAGCAAAGTACACAAAAAAAGCTTGAATTTCAAAGATACCCGCCAGAATTATTTAGAACACCCTCCTAGGACCACGTTTGTTGAAACGGAAAAAGCTTCAGACTTTTGGAAAATCCCGGAAAAAGCAAATCTGGAGCCGATGTTGGGCCAAGATCGGCTGCAGAAAAACTCAGGCGGACGTTCAGCTCGAACCTGCGAGATTCCAGGTCTCCGACAGTCATCGACCGCCGAAACCAACGACCGCGTCATCAATTCTGAACGGAGTGCGCTCGTTTGAGGCTCCGACCCATCCCAATATCACCGTCTTCACACAATGACCGGTGGAATGAGGCGGAAGCTGGCCAGGCGTATGACAAAAAAAACAATCGGCCGCCGTTGTGCACGAAAGAGAAGACGAAAAATCTGCGTCAGTCTCGAATGGGAAAAAATGTTTGTTTTCAGGTTTGGGAAGATACCGTAGGACGCCGCCGGCAAGCTCTCGCCCCCTAGACCATGGATCCACTTGACCCTTCCGAGGCCGTAATCTAAACTTGTTGGCTTTGCCGGACACCAAGCGGGTAGGCCGTGGGCTGAGTCTTTGTCGAGATCGAGCGTGCCTCGTCGCACACACCGAGTCTTTTCAGCGTGTTGACAATTTGCAACGACAAAAAACAAATTGCGCCGCCTGCAGCAGTTCGGAAAAAAAAACACAAAAACAAACGGACAAACAAACACACATGTTCGCCCTTATTCCCAACGGCAGCGGTACGAGGATATTTTTGGCTGTTATTTCAAAGCAACATTTTTTCAAGAAGACTTTTTTTTTGTGCTTTGCGTTTCCATTGGCAAGGGTCTTAGCAGTGACAAATTTGATTCTACAATTAATTGTTTGGCTCGTCGAGCTCATCCTGATCAGTACATGAAGCGTCGGAATTCCTGCACTGGTAGACAGCAGGAGCAAATTGTGATGCGGGTCAACACTGAAAACCGATGAAAATCTGCCTGCGGGTCTTCTCCCAGAGCACGAGGGTCGGCTTCAATGGACTCGTATCGCCCTGGCTGGGCGGAAAGCGATCCCGTGATTGCTCCAAAAATCGCACGGCTTTGAACGCCCAGAGCACGCGCAACAGAGCCCGGACGAGGAGCAAACCATGCGCGTCCCGCCTGTACCACGGCACAAGCTAGGGCCCGGCCTGGCTCCGTGGCGTGTGCTCCCGCGCGATCATCAAAGGAATCACGGGAACGGTTCAGGTCGACCCGGCACCAGACAGGACAATGGAAACCCCACAATATAAGAAGATTTCTAGCTATCACGACCAGGTATACATTGAAATTTGGTCGATAGTATGACCGGAAACACAGTGGCAGAGGTGAAGAGAACAAAAAAAAACTAAGGTTTCCATCGCCCCAACCAGGTGCTTGGCTCTGGTAGGGCGGTAAGAAATCACGTCATTGCTTTGCAAGTTCGCGCAGCTTCGGAAACCCAGGGCACGCGCCAAAGAGCCCGGCCGAGGAGCGAGTTTGCGCGGTACCGCCTGCACTACGGCGCAAGCTTGGGTCCCGCCCGGGCTCCGTGGCGCGTGCTCCAGACGCTCGAGGTCACAGGATCGCTTTGCGCCAACCCTGCGCTAAAAAAAAATATGCAGCGAACAATTCAATAGACCTGGTACCTGGAGTATATTTTGTGCTGCTGCTGCCGCATGAAGCTATCAAAGTACCAGAATTAACGTCATGGAATATGTGCAAAAATCAATCACGTGTCTTTGCAAAAAATAAGTTTCAGAAAATTGCTTCCCTGCCGCTAGAAAAAAGTCATTTCCCTTCCCAACCTAACATTGGTGTGTTTGTGGACGAGGTCAATCGAACTCTGAAGGCTCCGCCAACAAAAATTGAGCAGGGAGGTACGAATGTGTTCGGCAACGCGGCAGAACAAAAAAAAAGCGGAAAACAACAAACAAAAGCGTGCGAGTTGCGCGAATAAGCAACGGCAGCCCAGCAACGGTGTCGGCGGCAAAGTTGACCGCATTGTTGCCGCTGCCATCTCACGAGCGCAAGCAGCAGCGCAGCAAGTGGCAGCTAGGGACATCATCAGGTTGGGCAACAACAACAAAAACAGCATCCGCACTAGCACCAGCACCTGCACCTGCTGAGGGTGAAGCTGCTCCACCAGCACCGGCTGCCGAATGGGATGCCGCCGCCGCACATCCACCACCGCCGGCTGAGGGAGAGGCTGCTCCGGCACCAGCCGAGGGCGAAGCACCACCTGCCGAGGCGGCTCCGGCTGCTGAAGCACCACCTGCTTAGAAACACCGAACATGTTTTATTGCGATCAGTGAAAATAGATGAAAGGATCTCTAGAAGGATCTCGGCGTTCAAGAACTGGCCAAAGTGTTTTCCTTCTCACTAACTATTCAAGCCCCAAACTCCCGAAATATTAATTGATAATCCGAAAATGTAAATAAGCTACGATGTATATAATTTGAAGTGTTCTTTTCCCATGAGAATGTCATTTTGGTGTTTCGCGCCTTGTGAGCCCCTTCGCTTGCAACTCCTACCCGCCATCAAATCCCTCTGTTTCCCACCCAAGATTATTCAGTTTAATTTTCAATTTACGCTTCTATTCCGTTTCACG
>JBBMHQ010098638.1:0-22563 GCA_037834295.1 Postelsia palmaeformis | reverse complement strand
GCTCGGTGTTTGTATCCTTTGAAAGTTCAGATGATGCGTTCTGCGTCGGGATAATGCTCGGTGCGTGGAGGCCAGTGAAACAGAGAGCCAAAAGTTACCGCAACTTTTGGTGAAAACCTTACTTCGCTGTAGTACTTTTTTTGCCTTTTTTGAAGAAATTTACCTCAAAAAGTTACCTCGGAAGAATTATTGGAGAAGTAAAAGTCAAAAAAAATTTTTCGCAAACACTCTACTTTTCAGAAATGTACCTCAAAAATTTACCCCAGAACGTTACCTCGGGAGAATCTTTGGAGAAGTCAAAGTAAAAAGAAACACACACATACAACACACACACTGAATCGCAAGCACTCTATTATTGGGCGTACGGCAAAACATGCTGTCAAAAGTAGGTGCGCCGCTGTATGTTCAATCTATATGGTAGCTGTACTCATATCAGGACAGACATAGGGTGTACTGATGTGATTGATTGAGTAAAAACAACAGGTTTAATGTGGAGAAAATACACACATGCTGTGAACAGCAGAGGTGCGCAGCTGTGCGTTTATCCTCAACGTGTAGCTGTACTCGTACATATACATACGGCATGAGATTTTACGTTTTGTACCTGGCGCAAGTTTCTGTTGCACCCGAGCAGGTTTGCGCGCGGAAAATGATTATTGTACCGACGACATACTGTTGTAAGAATAAGTGTAAGGTACTGGAGAAGATCAATCGGATTTCTATTGCGCGTATGGCAAAACATGCTGTCAACAGCAGGTGCGCAGCTGTGTGTTTCAAATATTCGCGCAGCTGTACTCGTATTAGGACAGGACTTGGTCATTTCTGTATACGCATGATTCCTTGTTTTAATCTTTGAAACAATTCATATTGAGTATTCGAAGATATTTTTTCTGTGTATCTATTTCCTCCATTTCTCAACACCTTTTTCTTCAGTAAGACCAGAGACTAGCAAAACGAATGTTACTCATTCGATTGCGATACTATCACAATACGTATAATAATTGTTGAATAATTCGGATCCCCACCTGTAATAAAGCAGTTCGTCCGAAACGGCCTAGGGTGGGATAACATTCAAGCTGTAAAATTTATGCCTGTCACCATGTTGAAGAAGTTCGCTAACCCACAACCCCCCCGCGTTAAACCTTCTGCGTTATCCTCCGATCGCGACGAAACGTGTGTTGTCTGTAGATGTACTGCAGCTCCGTCAACTGCCCGTCCGGCTACGACGAAGTCGACAACGCCGACTACGTAAAATGTACAAACTGCTCCGAATACAATTGCTGCGTTAGGACATGCATGTTCTACCGTTGCCCCGTCGGGTACTTTCAAGATCCAACAAAGTCCACTGACAAATGCGAGGACTCCGTGTGCACCACCAGCCAGTGCTGCAAGTACAAGCCGAGCAGAAATTGCTCGGGATACAACTGTCCCAAGAACTACGTCCTCATCGCCGATGCTTCTTTCGTGGCCTGCGCCAAGTACGGCTGCACCACCGAGAGGTGCTGCGTAGACGACTCCGGTGAGCTCCAGAAACTAATCCTGGGACGTTTGCTCCAATAAAAATACGGACAACACATGTAAATCAAAAGGAGCACAACCAACACTGCTGTACCTGGTATGTTTGATGTTGTGTACACGACATATTCCATTATACCACTCCTGTAGTTTATCGCGCTAGATGCCTGGATCGAACCAGGAAGCAAATGTGTACCGTATGGCGGGTGTAGGTGGAGCCCAGATACGCTTAACACAGTAAACGATACTAAATGGTGGAATAAGAAGGGGGCATGCCGAAAAACAGGCATCTCGAGGAACCGTCATGGAGGATTGAGGAGCCGTTTTCATGCAAAGCAGAACAAGTAGATACCTACGAAGTGCTCGCTTTGAGAGGAGCTTATGGCCTCTTGCAGGAAACAGTCCATACACGAGAAAAAAAAAAATGTCGCTGAACAATTCATGTAGGGGGCTTGTCTATTTGTTGAGAACACTTTGTCAATAGTTGAGAAAACCAAGTTCGGGGGTAAAAGTAGCTTGCCACGAAAAGAATTTTGTTCGAAAAAAAAAAGGAAAAATTTTGTGTCACCATTCTCACTATTAGCAGTTGATACTACCGAGTAGCACGATAACTTAAGGATATGTATTCGTATTGCAGAAAAAAAGGAAGGAAAGAGGGCTTGCTGCGACCAAATTCCACTCATGAGGCGGGTGAAAACATGTATGTGTTGTCAATGAGTTTGTGACTTTAAACTCATGTGCACGATATTTTCCGGCGAAAACGGACACCATGCTAATGATGAATAACACTGCTGTGAAGTACGGAGTAGAAGATTTCCTCCAACCTCGTATTTTCAAGCGGTGTGCTATGATTATATCCTGCGCACTGCGGTGTGTACTCGTTTCTACAAGGTTGGGGCTGCTGACATTTTAGCGTGAATCGTAAATGACCCAATTGCATCATAGTCCAAACATTCTTGTCGTCACTCGGGCAAACGCTATTTTGTACATGTGTAACTCACCTTAAGCGTTTCATGTCATGCCGCTTGTGCGATTTACGTGACACAGTCATACACCACTGAACGCGTTTACAGCAGCCTACGACCCTGTAGAGGAGCCTTGATAAAGAAAGGCAGAATGCGGGTATGCCACGCGATTTCTCCGCACACGACACCACATGGATTATACCCGATGTTTCAAACCCTGCACCTGTGAATAAAATATTCGGCTTCCTCAGCTATTGAGAGAAACGTAAGAGATACAGAAGACACACAATGAAGACGGTACAAACATAATCGATACTGAATCGACTACGTAGGCACCAGACGATGGTTTCGGACGTCTCACGGGTATCCAACGCCATACATGTCGCCCTTGTGCTTCGTGCTGAACAAGGAATCGAGGTCTGATGAACACAAGCAGGAGGACAGCCGCGGAGACGAGAGAAGCGACCTCAGCATCGCCCCGGTAGCTGCCCTATATCTTGGAGGGCCACGCTTCTGTTTGTGGAAAACGTTCGGACTTACATCAGCCTCCATATTGGAACAAAGAGTAACATCAAACACCGCCGCCTAGGCAAAGAAGAAATTTCGCGATAGTCACCGTTTTACTCCTATGCTCTGACGCGCGATATTCTTAAAGCTCTTGGGAATAGCACCGGCGTAGACACATGCCTCGAGAAGCCTCAATAGAATACACTATGATCAGCCGCTTGCATCGCACAAGGGCTGTCGAGGCACGTAGGTTCTAATCACGAAAAAAAAACGAAGTTTGTTTATGCACAGGTACTTGCCACAGCACTGACCGTCAGCCCATCGGGTTGGTTCTACGCTGTAAATAACTGTAATAGTGGGGTGAACTGCAGCGACGTCACACGACAATATTCGGTTCGCGGGATCTCATTCTCAGTCGGCGACGACCGTGATGTCTCGTGATGCCCTCCTAGGGCAGTATTGATGCCAGCCTACTGAATTGCTCGTGTACTGCGGAAGCTCGTACGTAATTTGTGTGAATTGGGCCCGCGCGCAACACGATGCGAAGTAGCGTCTGAGCTCTTGCAACGGCGCCGTTGTTCACTGGTCGTCTGATATCTCCCAGGCACCGCCTGTGTCGCCTGTGTCGATGGTATTGGGAAGCATGAAACGCGTATGGGGATCCTCGGTTGCTCGTTGACATTGTTGTGGACTTGGTTGCTTCGTAGTGGCTTGTTAGTTTTCGTTCTGTTCGTCAGTTGGTGGTACTATTGATTTTCATAACGAGGACTTCAGCACCGAGAATGCCTGGGTCGGACAACCTTCGTAAACGTAGGCGAAGTGTATTGCGTGTTGTTCGGCTACGCTATTGGCGTGATCTGTTCTACATCGCACTTCTCAGGAACCTGAACTCGAACATGTTTCCAAGGGCTTTGTCGTAATAACGGGACCACACTTGTGGAGGGGTGAAGTTTGACGAAAGGTGTTTCTGGCTGTATCCTGAAGCGAAGGTGGTTTTCACCGCAGTACTCGCTTTCCAAGTTGGAACAAGCAGCCTCACAACGACATGATAGCTTCTGCCGAAATATTCGCGGTAGCTGGGTATGGGCTTCATGTGACTCATGTGCCGATTCATTAAACCGGATGACGAAGGAAACCAATACGTGCTTGTAAGATCTGCACCGTTGCATTGTATTCAATAAGAATACTGTTTGCAGCTAGCCGAAATATTTTGTTGTCGTCAGCTATCTGTTTGTTGACAGCGAGTGCGAATGAACAACCGGTGCCTAGCCGTTGGATTAGCGGGGTAGGTATTAGCTTTTGCTGTGTATATGTTGGGGGGGCGTGCGCGTGGAGGGTGAGCATTGCGCTAGGGTGTTCAATATTCAGCCAGTAAATGTTTTGGTTCGATAGTTGCGGTGGTGTTATGCGTCGCCCGATCTGTTTTTCTGTCCCCAGTACACTGTTCCCTCAGAGATAGCGTCCGCTTTCAGTGGACAACCGAGCAGATGGTTGAAACCTTGCAGGCATACTTTTGCTGATTTTCAAAAATACTGAATGCGCATTGTCTGACAGGAGTGTCGTGTACCATCCCCTGCGTCAGTAGGGTAAAACAACAGAGATTTTGTAGCTGGAGTTATGACCGACAAGTCTTTGTGCGCAGCGAAGGTAACCACCCGGTCGCGGAGGACGCGCGTACGCTCTAGCCATGAGGAATACACAAACTGGAGCATACGCTTCGCTCGAGCCTCCTATGAAATGCCTCGCATGCGGAGAGTGCAGTTAAAGAAATACATGATACGTACGTTTTGTGAATCTATGTTTTGGAGCCTGACGATGCACGCATAGAATCAAGGACGCATGTACGGTTGAAAATTGACGTTTGCTGGAGTAATATATTGTATTGATGACCGAAAGCAGTGCCTGCAGAACTTATGTATCTGTCTTCATCACACGACTTGAGAATAGTCATCGTGAATCGGTCTCAAACTGAAACGTATTCCGCCGTTGTACAAAGTCTACTTGGTATCACATACGAGCCCCATGGTGTTTTTATCTAACACCGGACCAGACCCTGATGGGTGTTTGAGGACCACAGTCAAGTTTTGAGGACACATTATTCAGAATTTGAGTGGTGTGTACTAAAAAAAGGACTGCGATTCTCAAGAAATTAACCCGGGCCAAGAAACGAAGTACCTGGCTTGCGATATCATGCGAACAAGCCCAACGACACCCGACCATCATTATACACATATTACATACATATATATATATATATATACATATATATATATGTATATTTATATACAACGAATCTGCGTTCTGCATATCGACACCCAAATTAATGATAACACACTGCTCAAGTGTCTAGGTGAACGCATCCAGTACATATATACGATGAAATATCTGCCTACAGTCAAGCTTACCTGGTGTCGATTGTCCACGACAACGCTCGAGTCGGTACGCCTTCCAGCACCCGACCACGTCTAACGGGGGTTGCCACCTGAAAACAATAGCAGAAGATCAGTCGGCGGCTAACAAAAAGGCGACGCAATCCCGTGACTCAAACGGCGATGTGGGAAATATGATCGAACTGTCAGCGGCATATGAAGCAACGCAAAACAGTGCACGGATGCCAAACCAGTACGCTTGTTGCAGTTGCGATGTATGCCTCGATGACCAGAGGCGTGCAACGTTCAAAACAATGATCCTCCCTTGAAGACTTCAAAATGAATATAACCACTGAATGGCACAGTCGGCAGATATATGTCATTAAGGCCAGTGTTACGTCTAGCCCGATCGAGATATAATGAAGTCGGTATCAAACGCCCAACGCAGAGGAGTATTACCCAGCTTTCGATGCAAGGGCCATTTAATTTGTTGGAGGAGCGCTCTACAGCTTTTGTGCGTGGTACAATTGTAGTATGAGCTCGGCTATGGTCCCTGATGTGAAAATTCATTCGTGCCCACTGCAGGTCGGCATCACGATTTCATGGGGAAGAACAGCGAGTACAAAAACGCCGCCAGCGGTCCAGACATTCCTTTAAGTGGGAAGCGTCGTGCTTCACAGACGAATTTTGTTTTTTTACGTTTTTGCTGACGTTCAAAGGGCTCCAGCAGCTTTTTGGGACCACGGACTACTCGATTGAAGAGTGAACGCTATGTCAACAACTATAATCAGCTGAGTTTTGGTTTCATCTGACTTCGACATAGACTACCTAAAGCACAATGAAAGTCTGGGAATTGATACGTTAGCCTTCCGCGGGCCCCATCTTTGATAGTCTAACGGTTGTCTGCGGACCTTTGAAATCACGATGTCCTATGATCCTGGATGTGAACATTTCAGACGTGAAGGGACGAAGCCAACAGAGCGTTTATACACGATTTTATCAGTTTTTAGTATGTTATTATATTTCAGGTTTGTCCTTGGGTTGAGCATTCGTTGATGACCCTACTATCTTGAGATGTAGTTTGAACTTATGGAACAGTTAAGGCGTGCTACGATAGTTAGGCTCTCACGTTTGAGTGATAACAAATTCAATTGACTTGGTACACGCTCCAAGTGAGGCAATACTTCACCCGAGTTCAAGGTCGCGTTCGGTTTCGAAAAAAAAAATTGCTTTAGACCTAGAGCAGTGCGAACACACATCTCCGTGTGCGGGAGGTGCACAGAGCTTGCCCGGTGATTAGCTTACGACGGATCGTCAGCCAATTTCAGGTATACAAACCATCGCAATGTCACAAAAACGTGGTCGAGCCATGGACATATTAGCCATGAAAACATTGTGACGTGGCCGCGGCTCCACTTGGCATAGAAAGACATGAGCCCCCAGACGTAACGAGAAAACCTGTTTATCTTCTTGCCTTTCTCTGTTTGCCATGTCGTCAACCACTAAACCGTGCGTAGGTCATCTCATGTTTTCAAACATAACATATTCCAGCAATAATTACTCTAAACTCGCGAGTGTAATGATGGTCTGAGTGGTTGATTGCCTCAGTTGATCACTCGATTTTCTGAAACGACGATTCTGCCGCATGCAAACGATCAGACATGACCTGCACCCGCACGGCCTCTTTAGACGCGTGAAGCGACACTTATCTTTGATCCCTGGTTTACGTTGTGGACCACGCGAATAATTGCTGAGCGACGTGTTGCAGGTACCTTGGAGTAGCTTTAGATAGGTTAGTCACACAAGTGCAGAACTTTCACTGCACGTTTATCTCAACATATTCTGACTATTTGGGGTTCAAAGAAGGTGAAGGGAGTAAGTACAGGTGCGTACATTGGTTGTTTCGCGAATCGGATGTTTCTACTACCAGCGAATGGGAAAGTTGGCCGAGTTTCCAGGACCAAAAATCCTCGATTTTGCCTGTCTGGCAAAATATTCAACTCCTACCGTGAGGTCTGCGTGAAAAACAACGCATCACAGTTACCGTTGGTCTGTTCTAGACAAGGCAGACAAAGCTTGCCCATATTGGCAGCGTGTGGGTATGTGTAAATAGTAGTTTCCAGCCTACGTAACAACACCTCTTACGTGTTGGCGTCATATTCCAGCTTGCTCATGGTCACTTTAAGCTGACCATCACATCGATTTTATTTCGTATGAAAAACCGTAAAATATATTAGACCAACTATTTTGTGATTTTTTTTCCTGAGCTCCCATAACTGAGTTTTTAGGCCGATCGCACGTGTTTTACTCGGCGGAAAGGCCAAATACACCAATGGACTCCTCAATATGTTCCGCGTGGTTGTTGGCGAGCTTTCAGGAGCTATTTCCCGTTTCTCCAGAGTAGAGCATTTTTTTTAGGGCAGCTAATCTGTTTTCTCAGGAGGACCATCACAGGAATAGGGCTGTTTGTCAGAACTGAGGCCATACATGATGGATCTTGGCAGAATATTGATGAAAACAAATATCCTCGGCACTGGAAAGATGGACGAACAGTGCAACTGCGACTCTGGGGAAACGGGAACGTGCTCGAGAAAACTCTCGGGAATTTTATTGGTGCATCCTGAGGAGTCTACCGGTGTTTTTGACAGTCCAGTTGAGTAAATTGCTGGTTTTCGACGAAAATAGACAGTTCTGAGACTCCGTCTATTTTTATCCCTCGAAGGCCAGTTTTGAGACCCCGACAATTTTTTCTCCTAATACTCTATCTTACTTTGCAAAACGATTGCTCCGAGAACGGCACGTCAGGTGGTCTCATATATTGCGGACCCTTAATACGCTTAGCGTTCCAGGAAGTAGCAACGGGAGGCGCAGGTACTGCTTGCGCCAGATACCGAAATGCTTCGCGTCAGTTACAACTACCCCCTTCAGTCGACGCAGGCAAGAAAGGGTTTGGCACAGCCAGGACTTCGCCGACGAAGCGTTTTTGGTATTTTTTCAATGGCAATGATCCACCCAGATACGCTTCGCCGTCGGACACAAGCACAAATTGAAAGCTTCAATCAAAAATATATACCGCTGTGTAGTACTGTAGACGCTGTCGGCTCTAGCTTAACAGGCCTTTGACATCACGGACACCCCGTCGACGTCATCGATGCGTTGCTAACGGGGACAACATCTGCACGACAATAATTCACGATTTCTTTTTTTGGGCCTGTTGTTCCCAGAGCAACTCATCGCCTAATATTCAGTCCGTCGCAAGCATAAAACAGGCGTTTAAATACCCCGGGCCCGACTATTATCCGTGACAAGATTATCATATGTGCTCCGAGTTATTTCAACAAAACCCACTCCCTCGTTAGGGGGCGACTTGTGTCCATTTACGCTATGTGCTATAATATGACATATTGGTGAGCGGTCACTAAGCTAATCGGACGCGATTTTTCGTCGTGGGCAGTTTGTGCTTCGGAAAACGTACCCAGTGCTGGTGCCACTGGAAGCGATTAAATTATCGCCTCCTCTGCCGTAGTTAGGCCCCTCAAGTTAGTCGACAATACCCGACTGGTTGACAACGAGCTCTTTCGGCTGGTGCAACGATACCAAAACAATCCTTGGGCAGTACATATCGTAAAAAAGTGACCACCATAAAGGCTTGCGACTGCAAAAAATATCAGGCTATTCTAGCTTCTCTGCCGAGTGGGTGTAGTCCGCTGGGAAAAAAGAAACCCGAAAAGGACCTACCTTGGCACCAGTCCGAACCAACATTGTGTATCAATGATGAATCATTTCGGCTTCCTGGATTAAATACCTTTTTTAGTTTGCACACACTGGTCATTCTGAATGTTAGCACGACCTCTTTCAATATTTACAGCGACGTTTCTCGAAGAGTCGCCGCATTCACTATCGGAAAATATTTGTTCGAAAGTACTACAGGCTATTTCAAACGCACACGAAGCCCTGCCCGGGCGGGCAAGCGGAGAATCACAGGTGCAGGGAGTTTTGGAGCAAACACCAGGACTCAGTGTTGATCGAGATATTAGCACTGAAACTTGGGCACGTGCTGTGTTGCCGATGTGTTGCTGAACCTCGCAAGACGGTACGGTGATTTCATACAAGTACGAATCATCCCAGTTCTGCCGGGCGTGTAGATCGGTGCGAGGGGAGCACATTTATAGAGATGTTTTCAACGTGCGGGGTGTCTGAATGCACCATGATTCAGACCACTCGAGAAGACAAGTCTTCAGCAAACTTATTCCACCAGCTCTCTGTCTTTCTCGTAATATGGCCGACAATACATACAT
Organism: Postelsia palmaeformis; assembly: GCA_037834295.1. Classification (NCBI taxonomy): domain Eukaryota; class Phaeophyceae; order Laminariales; family Laminariaceae; genus Postelsia; species Postelsia palmaeformis. The sequence continues at coordinate 12,909 of JBBMHQ010098638.1, read as the reverse complement.
GTTTTCGTAGTACGCCGCTGAACCCAACCATCTAGTTCAGCAGGGGTGCGTTACTCGTGTCTCGAGGGCCTGCCTGTTACATATGCACGCCTCACAAAGTATAACACCCACCATGTAGTATTGATGCACACCAACCAATCCCACCTGCACCGCATTCCATCCCGAGAAAAGCGCTTGTCATCGATTTACTTTGGTGAGTTGGGACAACGATACCGACGCGTTTAGACCACCTACCTCAAAGCTTGATTTTGACTGAGGTGTAAGGTGTTGAGGATTTTGCATGTTGACTCGATTGTGTCAATCACTGCCGCTGCCGGTCGAGCATAACGACGATAGCCCACTTGGTTCGCTGCAAAATACTCAAGCTGAAAACAAGCAACATTTTCACGAAGCTGTATATTTCGGATGTGGATGAAACAACGTGATCTAGAATTCCTAGCGTACAACATGTCCTTGCAGTACCTCCAGCAGGGTGCGTGGCCGAAACTAACGGTCTATAACGGACGTGGGACTCTGCTTGATTTTAGGAGAGCGACAATATATTTTGCGATTGTACAAGACAGTTTTTGAGTTTTGGAGCAGAAATGGGCAGAACCATACCCGTTATTTTGTCGTTTCCAACGGTGTGGCATCTCGAAGGATCGTCCGTGTGGCTTCGTTTACCAGGAACGTCATGAAGATGGCGTTACCTCAAGACTCACATGCTGCTATACGTCGGATGTCGGACTTGTAAAAACTCACTGAGACATCTGGAAAATCTTGCATTCAGCTGTCCGGACGCAACTTGTTTCGAATTCCAAATATTTGATTGGCACGTATCCCTTTGTTTCTTTTTGCTTGAGATACCCTCAAGCTGACCTTCAACTGAAGATAAACGTATGGAGCAAATATCAGGCAGCCGATACAGTAGGCACTCAGTAGGCAGGAAACAATTCCTTCACACTCAGTATCATTCTATTCCATTCGAGATCGCGTTCATATTTTTTATTTACACAGGTGTGTCCTATCCTTGTTTCCTTCAGGAGCTCTTTTTTTTCACTCCGCTCTCGGAAAAGGCCGACCAGAGAAAGCCAATCTTGAGTCATATACTCGTTATCATACATTAAAAAAAATCGAGTTAAAGTCACCACCTAAGCATTGGTCCGCCGGGAAACGCTACCCATTTGCTGTGGATATTAGTCTCCCCTCGACCGGCCTCTCTCGGTCAAGGACTTTTCTGTCTTTCGCTACTGCATACCAGGTAGGTTTTTTATACTTGACCGGATCTTCGGTATGGAACCCACAGTAACATACATATAATCATTATATACTGTATATGATCCCGGCCCAAACAAATATCCTTCATATCGACAGTAAATAACCTTTCGTGTGTACGTACGGGTAAATAATGTCCAGGAATAATTGCATACAGTCTCGGCTGAACCTAAAAAAATTGCGTGAATAACGGCAGTGGCACCTCATGCGTACGGATTTGTAGAGTAAGGATACATTGCATGCGATGTCAGCTCCCTTTGAAGCGCTTGCCTAAACATCGACAGCAATACTCCGTACAAATAATAAAAAAGAGAGATTGTGCCAGCTGAGCTCAACACACCTGTTAGTCAAGCTGCAAAAAACATCGCCTTGAAATTTTCAATGCTGTAATAGTAGCAATCCGTACATACCAATACACGTACTTCAAAGATATTGCGTAGAGTTCCAGCTTGGCCCCAAACGATTGCATTGGTACTGATATTAACACGTCGTACGGAGTATCTATATACTTGAACTATGTTTTGACACCAAAAAGGGATTGCCTGGGCGGCTGAAGGTACGAGTCAGCCGACTGCAAGATCAGGTGGCCTGCCGTTACACAGCAGTACACTTGCCCCTGGGCTAATTGGTCTCAGGTCGGAACCCTTCAAAGGTTTTTTTTTCTCAAACGAATCTGACGTATTGGCTATGCTCGACGTCTGCGAGACGGTGCGTCCCGAGCACTCTAGGTCTTGACGAGAAGAAGGATTTCTGCCCGTTCCGGCTGGAGGGTCCATCTGAACGCGGAATACACCAGCATCGGCTCAAACAAGTGTGGAGCGCACTCCCGACGAAGAGCATACATACTCTGTAATGAGCGGCCTGCGCTCCCTGAAATGTCGGGCTTTCAGTATGAACGCCTATGACACCGTCTGTGCATTAGTACGGTAATGCGTATCAGCATTTCGCGATTTAACACTGATAGCATTTGTGGTGCTGAGTCACGGGTGAGGGTTTCTGGTGGGCGCATAGAGCACGCCAGGCCCAGTATCCTAGCGCTTACTGGTGATATGTCAACGATGCTCACGCACATGTGGCCCTTTTTATTCCAGACCGCGTCGATGACGTAACAGGAGTACATCGGCTGGACTCCTGGGTAAGTTTTATCGTATGAGATTTTCATAGGCAATTGATTCCGGGTAAGTTTACGAATGTATTTTGGTTTCCCCACTTGTCGTTTCGAACAATGCGATATATTTCGCGTCAGACGCTAGCAGTCGTGCGTGAATGCTTAACAACCCCCCCCCTGCTAGTTGCTGCTCCACTCCGCGCCAAGACTGTATACCGCGCAGTACGCTCAGCGCACATAGACATCCCGTCAAAGCTTAACATTTCCGGTGTCTCAAACAACCAGTGCCTGTTTTGTTTCTGGGATTTAGGAGGTCACACGCTTTGGCACTTGCCTCACGCTGTACTGTCTGCGGTGCCCACAACAACCAGGTGAGCCATTTGCCGGACAGAAACCCAACAACCGAGGTCAAAGCGCGATGAGTCGGCTTCTCGTCCTCGCCGCAGTTTTAGCTTCATTCCGCACCGCCACAAGTGTCCCCGTCTCGTGCCGGGACAAATGTGAGACCACCTCCCCACTCGACCCTGACTTCGTTCGGCCAATTTTGTGTCCGGTTTTGAGGGTAACCTGCAAAGAAGCAATGTAGGTATGGCTGCCGTGAATAATCCACGTTTGCAGATTCTCCGCCCCCCGCACTAGGCCGATTGTCACACCATCAACACTGATATACGTGGTAGGTTGAGGATACGTCTCCAGATTCTAATACTCGTCGAAACTCTCCTTCCATGCACGATGAATATCAAAAACAATTGAGCGACTATAGGATCGCGGGCCGGCACGTGAAATTGGTTGGCTCAACATGCTTAAGGTAACATGAAAAAAATGTGTAAGACCAACAGCTGTGTTTGAAATCGGGGATCTCGTCAAAAGTCCTTCTTGCAAGCTGTGTATTTTACGTCGATCGCGCGTACTACGAGCAATGTATGGTCTCTCTACAGAAGATGCATGCTGCCTATGAGGGGGACCTACTGCTCAGCTGCAGAACTAAGGGTGTGTGTGTCGTCAAAAGAAATACATCGAAAAGTGTGAATCCCCTGGTTTCGGATCGTCGCGCACTCCGTGACGCAAATAGGGTATGTTTTGCAGGAAGGGTCAGGACAGTCTCCATCACCACGTCGAACTGTCTGCATTGCGTAGAACACAGAGCCACTGCATACAGTAGGGAATGCACAGTGGTTTATGAAGGACACACACAAGGAGCTTCACATCTCGCCTGAGAAATGACTTCAAAGATTTAGTCCGCCTCCCCTCACCAACATTTCTATGATATCCGTGAAATCTCAAAACGAACACGTTTTTAATAGCACACAGTCCATCATGCGAAATCGGTAATTGGCCTATCAAGTGGGACATGACTGGGCGAAAAGTGGTACTCCTACAGTGAGATTCGTCTATATCGATAGCGTCACACTGGTCCCGGCGTCAGCACGGCAACCCAAGGGCATGTCGACCGTAACAGGTTATCCATGAGTATACTGTATTCAAGTACGTCGGATAGTATTCATAACTTGCCCGATTCGTCTCATCTAGTGCGACTCAGTAGTCAGAGCGAGTGTGGTGCAAACATCGACTGTATTCCGTACATGTCAGTCGTCCTCCGCCACGAGGCAGAAACACACACACCATCGCTTGAACAAGTGCACGAGGTTACCCTCGGAATCGATGGAAGGAAATGACTGGTGGCCATATGATGTTGTGCAAACTATCCGGTGCTGTGAAACGCAGCTGTCGCGGGCGGGGTCTCCAACCTGGAACCGAAAAAGACCGACAACTCTGAGGTATGACCCGTTTGTTGACTACAGTTACAGTAGTATATGCACCCTATCAGCGAATTAAAACGCGTTATCACTGTGTGTTTCCCGACCACCTACGTAGCGACGCGCTGCAGTTTTTCTTCACCAAGCATGGTCATAACGCCTGAAGACGGATACCGAGCCGTTAGGTCCAAAGTGTGTACTCTTCCTTGTATTAGAACATCGTAGACATGAAGTCGGACGACCCTCGCCGAGCTCACGTTGGTGTTAGCCCAGCATCGGCAATTGAAATAAAAGCACTATCGACATGTACTACTGCGGGTCCCCGCTAGGCAACCAAACAAACCAGAGAAGTAGTGAAGAAAACGATTGACACCGCCCTTGGACCTCCCCCACCTCGCGCGTGCTCTTGTCTGCTGCCCTGGTGATCGCAGAGCGAGCTCTTCCGCGGTGAAACCAACCGGAAGGCCGACGATGATCACATCCAACCCTATTACTCGTGCAGGTACTATTCGTGTCGCAAGAACTACAGCCTGGTGAAGAACGCCTCTTCCATCCTTTGCGGCAAACCTGCATGCACCCACTCTCTGTGCTGCGTCTACGATCCCGGTGAGCACCAGAAGGGAGGTTTGAAACGAATGAAGGTGACACAAAGTAAAACAAAGTGTTTTTTTCTCGACCGAACCGGTTGTGCGAGGCAGCGCGTGTCAACAACCTGCTTCACTCTGAACAGATTTTTCAACATGCCTTCAACCAAGAAACCGACCCCTCCGGCAACAAAAAACGAACCTTGGTTGTTTGTATGCTTGTTTACACATTCAAACGTTGCTTACATTGGCTGTTCGAGAACGACACTGAACTTTTCACATTCTTTCGGCACTGACCTGCGTTTGTCTGAAATAATTTCGTCGTAGAGATGTCGGCTCCTATCCCAAGTGTTGGACGAACAGAGGGCGTCCGTTCTTTAGTTTTTATTCTGGCGGTTGCAGCGAGCCCCTCTTTTGTATCTTGCCCCGCCGATACGGTAGTCACATAGAGCACCATTGGATGGAGGAGGCACTCCATTTCCTCAGTATGATACCCCGAGTGAGTAAACCAGTACCTGATTGCGAGTAAGCTACAAGTATGATAGGACAAAAAAAACAAAAAGTGGGCTGGTCATGAACCGAACAGACAAAAAGGTTGATGGTGTTCTGACGACATTGTGGTGGAAGGGCTCGGGAGCATTGATTTTGGTTTGGGAAGAAATCTAACCCCTATCGTCGGACGCATTTTTGCCGCCTTTGGCACGCACCCCGGCAGCTTTTGTATTGTCCGACGGACTCACGCACGTATACATGGCTTGCTGATGCTTGAGTATACTAGATGTTCCACTGGGCGAGAGATATTGCCTGCACACGGCATGTGATGCACTATCTTCAGGCGATAACGGTTCAACACGCCGGTACAAATTATATCTTCACAGTACCGCTCACTGGTCGACCGACTTTCAGTTTGAACTCGGCGCATGTCGCTCGTCATCTGTTTCCTTCGTTCTCTGGCCTGTCCATAGACCAATAATGTAGATACGACGAACGCATAAAGACAAGCGGGAGCAAAGTTGTGACAACAGCTGCGGCACATGTATTTGTTTAAGAAGAATTGCATGACATTTTCAATCATCGACAGCGCATGAAAGAAAGGGCAGACCGCGTCGGTGATAAAAGAATCGCCCGCAAGCAAACCCGACGTAACACGTGGGAATGCTTTAAGCGAATAAGGCGATATTGCTGCGTGACCACTGCTGCCAAACCAAATTCTTAAAATTCATTTTCACAAATTCAGATCCAGTGCTCAATTTTCAGTTTTCGGTTTTCTCGCTAGGTAAGGTTTCGAGTTCGGGATTGAGGTTTGGGACTTTTGGACCAAGATGTCCGATTTCTGGTTCAGTTCCCCGGTTTCTTTTTGAAATCGAGGCCGAGGGTAATTTGGAGTGCGAGCCCGGGTTCGGCCGAATTAGTTACAGAGTATTTCCTTTTTCTCAATCCCGTTTCAAGTTCGGTTGGAACCGATATCGCCAGAGGTTAAGGGATCTGTTTTTAGTTCGGGTTTCGGGCAAAGGTGCGCGTGTTTGGGCTTCGGTCCCGGTTCCAGTCGGAACTCGCTATTTCAACTGGATAACGCCGACAATAGCTGATGTGCTTTGCAGCTCGAACCCTCACTGACAGCTACGTACCCTTTGTTATGTTTGACCGTATCGTTGTTTTTCGGCCGCATTGTCATTCGCGCCCCGGTGTGCTTCGCCGTCAAGAATGACGTACACAGGCACCAGACAACTTAGCACTACGGCACGTCGAGCAGCACGTCACCGACAGAGCACTTCAGGCAATGTCAATCGAGCGAATTGACAAACACTCTACACATCAGGGGTAGACGACCATGGAGTGAACCAAGAGAGTGTAGAGAACCTATAGAGAACAAGCCCATAAATTGCACCAAACGAATTCATTGCAGAAGGGAGTTCGCGGTTCGCCGGCATCAACAGCGTTGAACGACCCGGAACCGTAGTACATGGGGGCAGAAACATTTTTTTTCACTTGGAGCATTCTCTGCTCGAAGAGCAGGCGTCAACGTGGAGGAGAGCATGATTCAGGGCTTTCGAACGTCTGGGCTGTCCATGAATATCAATTTGTCGAGGTATTTTCTTTCGCCCGGGTCTTTGGGCGCGTGATCACGAATTCGCGCCTCATGCATATCACGACATGTGTCTGTCATCCGATTGAAACTGTTATGTCCTGATTTAGGTATCCCACGTATGTATGTCAATTTTCACGTCGTACTTAGAGGAGTATGTGACACATTTCAGTGTGCATGGGTGTGTCGTTTCAAAAGGCGATTGTGAATTGGTATAGATGATGGGTACGTACTATGATATATCCACGTGAAGAAAGCTTCAGAGTAGGCCATCGGAAAAGCGCCTGTTGGACACATATTTTTCGTGCAGTTAGTGAATCCGTTCGACGTCAGTCGCGTGCTTGGACTGCCTGTTGTTCGAGTGCAATCTGCGGTAAAACTGGCGAGTTGCTCGTACGGTGATCTATCGACGCTTCGGTGTTGTTTGAATGAACGTACCAGTACATAATATCAGAGGTGTACCAATACCCCTTCACAACGCCTGTTCGTATATATATATAAACATATATATAAATATATATATATGTATCAAAAACCAAGGTTTGGGGGGCCTTCAGATATCTGGGTAAATCTTCGGTCGACTGCAAGTACAAGGAACGGAAACATATATTGTTTCGAGCTGATTGAAGCTGGCGCTATGATCTCAGGGGGTGTTGGCAACGTTCTCCATGGATGCACGACTTTTACTGTAAAAGTGGATACTATTTGGTAAGGTTGGCGTACGGTAGTACCGATGGCCCTGTGTCAGTGGGAAAAGACCGAGGTATTCTAAAATATGAACCCTGCTTCTGCACTAACATTTTCGCGTGTCCAGTTGATCACGGGTGAGTTGTAGTTCTGCACCTTGCGCATACGCCCTACAACTATCATGGCACGACCAGTCGCGTCCTACCGAATATAAACGATACACGAGCTGGTAAGTGCACGGTCTCCCGTGCACGAACCAAACGTGTCTCGCCAACACATTCAGACACATTTTGGTATGGACACGAGGCTCCATCTAACAGACGCGAGGTACCGAAACCAAACATGCGTGGATGTGTGAACGGAGGCTCAATATTATTAGCGTCGCATGCACGACAGCGTAGGGATGTACACCTGGAATTTGATCAGGCTTCTTGCTTCAGAACATCGGATCGAAGCAAGAAATTGTACCCTGAACCCGACCAGCACTTTCATCGCTCACAAATAATGGGTAGAAAGTCTGTGTCGTGACGTGGGTTGCGTCACCGACTGAACCATGTTGGGATAGATTGTTCCTCCGTGAAGAAGCTCCCATAATAAGTCAGAAATGGCTCTGTCCGAGAGTGCTACTACGCTCACCGTAGCACGGATCGTGACCACCTGGCGAGTGGTAAGCATTCCTGACGTGACCAGCCTCAACCCACGGCTTCTAACATTCTGTGTTCTGGTTGTGGGTCCACGACTCTCAAGTCGACTACATCTCTTGCGAACCTGGCCATGTCGGAATAGCCGCTAGCTATGTAATCCGCCAGCGCGGTTTTATGCTCAAAAACTGTGCATATGGACTGTCCCCACCGAAGGTATCGTATCCATGGTGAGATGTCCGACATATACCACTGGCGCGTGCTTGAACAGGGCCTGCCTTAGTCTGTTTTTTTATGGTATATTCAAAGGTTTGGAGTGTTTGGAAACATTGTGATCAAAATGTACTAAGACCTGTGTGTCTTTACTTGTAAGTTCCTTCACGAAGAAACATCGATGGAAAGTTATTGTTCGCCTACTTAGAAGAACACAGACACGACAACCTCGATGATACAAAAACACCGCGAAACAAGAGCATTTACCAGGTACGGAATGTCATACTTATCGCCATACAAATATTTTCTCACCCGGGTAGCTTCACTATTGAGCCACTACACGGTAAATACAAACTTTTTGAATCAATAAACATAGGTTTTTATGATTTTGTATTTTCACGGGTTTTGGTGGTAAAGGCAAAACATCCCGAGGAGAGAAGTCTAGGAATAAAGTCGGCGCTACGTAAAATGTATGTAGTCAGGAGCTTACCGAACGAGTTTGGTGTCTAGAGAAACACACCTTTGACCCAACAAAATACAATCGCAGCTCCTGATGATGTCCATTTTTTTTCACGCCCCCATATCCTCGACAATTCTTTGAGTTTGCTCTTTGTGACCGGGTGGAAGATTTTGAGTGCGCAGTGAGCGGCTGGGGCCACTTCATGACCCCTAGCCAGTCGGGGGAACGCTGAACCAACGGCCCACGGCCGCTGGACTCGAGAATAGAAGTACGAACATGAAAAAAACCCACGTTTCCGGTCATTCCAGATATAACAACGCTTTTTTGGAACGGGCGGTGAAACGATACGTTGGTATACGTAGCATGCTCTACGCCGCGAATAGCAAGTCCACCACCCACTGCGGATAATTTCCGCTGCAGTGTTACCAAAGCGTGTGCAGCGATGGAGGCATGATTTCCTCGAAAAAAAATGAAGAATGACGGTGTGCGTTTCGCAAAAAACTACAGTAGCCAATATCGTGACTCGTAGAATCGTTATGCTACTTCTCGAACAACCTGTACGACATAGGCCGAGCTTAACTGTCCAGGTGCTGTCAAAAGGAGCTTCGATACGAGAAGATATATACACTGTGCGTTGCTCGCCTCAGCGAAACGAGGTCTCACCCATGACGCAGGGCATGTCCCAGTCTGTGTTTCACCTCTCTCGAGCTCTTGACAAGCATTTCCCACGAGCATGCCCCCACCCGCAGGGACTCTTTTGATGACGCTGGGAGCGATCTTGGAACACATGTAACAAGCGTGAGAGCTCGTTCCGTTATCTTGGCCTTTCATACTCAAACATAGAAGTCCAAAATATTTGCACAGTGAAAACTTCGACGTGACGCCGTGAAGCAAATACGACGGCAGGTTCGCATGTGCTTGGACTGAGCGTATATATACACTGGAAAAAACAGAACGTTCGCGTGCATGACAGTAACTTGGAAAGCAGCAATTATAGTACAAAACTGCGACACACAGGCACACGCACTACAACCCGCTAACTGCAAACCTCGAAGTAACCTGCAACTACATTGATCGGACCTCGGTTTTCAGCGTGCCAGCGAGCCGCTAGTGCGAGTCGCTACCCAAACGTATCGACAATGCCAGGTATTTACGGCGTACTCATCTGCCGATATCGTTCAACACGGGATCGTTTTGCACCCTTCTCAATGGGATCAGCGCGTTTAAAGCCCACACTGGACACGGTGCTTCGACACTAGTGTTGCTTGTGCCCAGCCAAGCTTAAGTTGTTGCCGGCATGAAATATGCAACCCTTCGAATCGAGAGAAGGAAGTATGAACCACTGTAAGTCTTGAAAACCCTCATTTCAGAACTAGCAGTCTGCCAATGCAGCCAAATTGACACAAACATCGACATCGCAGGGGTTGCGTAGTACGCGCGGCCATGCCTACGTGAAGCGCATACGCAAACTTTCCCGATACAGGTTAGGGTAGAAACTAAGCGAAGACACACGGCGTATCTCACACCCCACGAGCCATGCAATGACCCATAATCGGTAGACTTGTCATCAACCGTCCAGCCACGAGCGTACGGGTGACTTGCCATGATCAACCATGGCATAACTGATGGGCCAAACCATGGTAATATCTTCGTCCATGGTATGTTCATCGCCATACCGATGGGCCAATAAACAGTGACATAGACCATCCCATGCCAACGTGTTTCGTGGGGTAGTCAATGGTACAATAGGTACCAGTCCAAGTCTAAGCTCACGGTTTTCGATCAAAGTGACATGGGCCTATCGGCTATAGTCAAGTATTGAAGAGTAGGGCTCCCATGGCTCATGACATTGACATCCACGGGTCTTACCAGGGGTAACTCCACGGCTGTAACCACGGTTGACCCGATGGTACGAGCATCATGGCGCATTCCATATATCGACAACGTCCATTGGATATGTTGTGGTGTGTATTCATGATGGCGTCTATAGAACACCGCGTGACCGGTTGTCTCTCCATGGTTTTTCATGGCACACGCCCTTATTAGTTGTTAGTGTCCACTATGGGGCCGCTATTGGGATCGCTGGCCCTCTTGCATACTTGTGTTGGTAACCTTCATCTGCGGTCGATACCGTGCTCACCCATGGCCGATCACACTCTGGGTCACGAACGCATTCATGGAGGATGCCATGCTTCAACATATGGGCGTGTCCATGGGCCGATGAATCAACGTCAACTGACGTAACATAACATACTTTTGCCGTGTCTCCCGAACCGGCCCATGGACAACGCCACAATGCCGCCCATTGTTCCGTTCAAAAGCCAACGCATTATCGACAACGAGCCTCCTCTTACCCGTGTATGGTATGGCTAATGAATAGGTCACATTACAATGAAAGGCCTGAAAAAGGTCAATGCCAGAACGGAAACATAAATTCGTGCCACCGACTAGCGGTCTATCAACTGACGGCGCCTACGATGTGGGTAGCTTGTTGTGTCCAAAATATTCCGGATTGGCTGCAAATATTCTCTTGAAAGGCGTTCTACGAAAGAGGCCCCCCCTAATTTTCCTGAGGCTCCTTACCCGGGATACTCCATACCTTACCCAATAACTGGCTTCATCAGAAATCCAATTGCATTCCGATGGATATTCCGATGGCCAAACAATACAAAAGCGTCATTTTACAATACTATATTGTCATTCCGACGGTTTAAGGTTAAAAAGCACTGTCGTTAAAAAACATTTTCCTGGAAATGTCCTGCTTCTATCGCAGAACAAGTATCGCTTGTCGTCGATTTGAGGTCACGATGAAATTGGAGCCAAGCATTTCTGGTTCGTCAAAGTTGTTCTGGGTTAGCAACGAACATCTAAGGTGGGGAGCCCGACGACAGAAGCCGCGGGTTGCTCCGACCCTTCTCGTCGAAAGCGTCAACCTAAAACCACGAAGATTTTATTTGTATAATCGGTAAAGAAGGGCTCTAGGTTTCTACAATTCCAATGGGCGGTTCCCCTGTGGCTTGGTGTGAATAGGTGTTTCTCGGGACTGCTGATATCAATACCTGAGGGTCGAGTGACACTGAGTGTGTCATACTCGTAGGGACTACACGTTGCTTGAACACAGGTTACGGGAAGGCCTGAGCTCGTGAGTTGTTAACGTTTGGTGAGAACCGACGCGCACTGGCAATTCTGAACCATATGCGCGATATACCGAAGACGCGTACCGGAACACCGCCTATGACCACGGGTTGTCCAGAAGTTCGATGAAGGTAAATGCTTATCCAAGTAAAAACAAACGCAGTCGTGTTGGGGAAAAACAGCGTGGCAAATTTATCTCGCCTCCATACTTTATCAATCACGTTGCTCATTACAGCCTTTTAGCGAGACGATGTGCAGATATCCCTAACTTTAAACGTAGAAATGAACGTCCGTTACTCGAGAAAAGTAAATTGTATACCCTGCACTGAGCTATGTGGGGGATGAGTGATACTCGACCGCGACAATTCCACTCTCGTCCACTTTTGAACTCTGGGTATCCACTGTAATATATTTGTGCAAAACAAGCAGGTGAGGCCATTCCACTCAGACGTTCTACATATAAAAACAACTGTGAACTCGTTTGCTCCACACGGTCGTTGTGGGGGCGTTTTGGCAGACTTTGACGAGATTGTCAACCCTGATACGCCAGAGCTTTGAACTATTCGCGAGTATAGCGGGACTTCATATTATGTTTTTGGGAACAGATACAATAGGACTGCCAGTTTTCTGGCCAATCAAACGTTGATCTCATTTTTTTTGGCGTGAAGAGACCGGCTACGAGACGACATAGGACGCGGATCCAAGGGCGCACACAAAAAGGAGAAACCGACACCATAGCCCAAGGGGGGTCTTGGATGAAAACAAACCGGATCTCTGTGATCACGGGACGAAATGAGCAAAAACCATTTTTTCCTCTCTTGTGTGTTTTTTTTCACTTGGTTTTAAAGAATCCCCTTTTTATTTGCTGGTTTGGGGGGGGGGGGGGGGGAGGGGGGCGTACTTATTTGTTGCTTGCCTTAGTCTTTCAAACATTAACCAAGCCTCCCTTTCGAGACGGAGCACCGTTCCCACTCCTAAGAGAAA
>JBBMHQ010098616.1:0-10092 GCA_037834295.1 Postelsia palmaeformis | reverse complement strand
TAATACGAATGCTATTCCTCCGCATAATATACGTTACATGCCGAAACGGTACATAGACTACGATCTACGATACAGCAGTGCAGTGCTACTGAACATTGACTCATACATGGTCATGTGCTAACATTTTCATAACAGACAAGCTATACTAGGTAAAAATTGAAGTTCGAAGCACCCTAATTCGTCATCAATCTCCGAGACAAATCCCCGTGCCACGCTACATGCCGATACCTTCCAACGAATACCGTTAGCCTACAAAGGACAAAAAAAAAACACACGACGTTGCCCGCCAGAACTACGAACAGAGTCCCACCTTTCAAAGCTCGACCGACTCTTTCCAAGGTCTCCCCCGCAGGCCTTCTATTGGACCCCGCCTCGAACACGCGATGGAGCATGGCGATCTCTTGCCACCGAATAGTATACCTGAGCAAACGACTTTTTCCGGCCGATGCTCTGGCTCCGATTAAACGTCCGCGTTTTTGCCCCACAGGCATGTCGTTGGTTTTGATGAGCAGTCTCGCGGAGGGCGTGACGTTGACGCTGCGGGCTTCATTTGTTCGAGTCCTGACGTCAGGAGAAATATTGGAGTGGTCGAAAGCGAACATTTCTCAGTGCAAGTTCGTCAAAGGGACAGAAGGACTACTGTTTTTCTGCAGAGAATATCTACAATGGGCTTCCTTATAATATATACTAGGTACCTGGTATATATATTCGCCGTCTTCCCTGTTTCTGTAGCTGCTCAAATTGCATAAATGACGATGAAGCTTGTGCCAATATATTGTACATTGTCATATATTGTCGGACGGCAAACATACACGATAACAACAACAAGGGGTATAGTACCTCACCTATGGGTCATGGCATCTCGGAAATAGTTCCGCGGCTTTTGAGGAACTCCAAGATGCTTCGCCTGTCCCTCAGAGTATGACTCCAACCAGCCAAACCGTTGAGGTGATTCAAAACCTCCCAAGAGCGTGTTGCCAACCATTTTGGAGTCGAGCGCGAGCGCTGAACGTGCGACGACATCGGACTCCCCGACCCCGCCAAAAGACTTGCAGGTATAAGAAGACCCGTTTTTATCTGTAAGCGTGCTCTCTGGTGAAGGTATCTCGAATCGTGCACTCGTATTAACCCCCCCTGCCCCTAGCCTGGTCTACGTTGTTGCCGTCTATTTTGGGAAAAGACGAGCGAGAGGCTGATATGTTACAAAACAGATGATATAGTTTATTGAACACACGATACGAATGATTGTGGATACTACTCAAGTGGCGATGTTGTTCTGGCGAGCGAAGGACAGATAACCCTTCAGTTTGTCCACTGAACTACAATACTGCTACCAGGTACCAATATACTGTTCATGTTGTACCAGGTATCTAATGAAATTTTCCTCTATTTTTTTCGCTGGAATGATCGAGGTCGTAGCAGTCTTGATTCTGAGTTCACCTGCAACAGCAGTACGTGTACTGCTGTTGCTGGCTGTAGACGTACGTCGGTCAGTACGTCGGAGCACCTCATAAATGCGTTCGTTTGCCGGTCCCCATACAGCAGTAGTATCCTATCCCTTGCCGTCGGAAAAAACCTCCGATCTCCCTCACCGCGTCACTCTCTATAGTTCCGCCCTCCGACTGGTGATCTGGCGCCTCATCTGTGCCGTGGATTGTATCCATGTCCGTGGTACTGCGAGTATCAGTGTGGTCGTCGTACTCCGACGCCGGTGGCGTCGCCCGTTCCTTTGCTCCGTGTGCTTGATGTGATTGGTACGATTGAACTAATTTATATGATTGACATGAGAGCAGCTCTTCGGATAGCGCGAGCGCGTGCACGTATCTTGGTTTTCCTCCAGCCGCGATAATACTTTTAGTGGCTGTGTAGCTGGCTTGATGATATAGCCTCCTTTCGTGCTTGTTCCTGACGCGTCGAGAGAGACCATCTCGAATTTGGTCTTCCATCTTGGTCTCCATGACCGAGTTCGTGTTGAATTTCAAGTGTCGATCTCTGGCCACAAGGGCAAACAGATTCCCAGGGTAGGCCATCGTACACTTTTATCCGCGTCTGCACCGCTACTGCTGACTAACCCAATACGTGTTATCATATCTAGCCGCCTTCTCTCTTTTGAAAGAAGTGTAGTTCGTGTTCTAGCCTGTTCGTATAGCGCTCGTATGCCGCGCTCGTTGCTCGTTGCTCGTTGCTCGTTGCTCGTTGCGCGCATGCATTCGGTTGGCATTCGAAAATTCGAATTTCGAATTTCGAACAGTTTTTTGGCGCTGTTACTTTTCGAGCCGAACCAGCACCAATTACACCGACTGCGTCGACGACTGAATGACTCTGTAGTGCTGGAGAGTGCTGCCGCTACCTGGTAGAACCACAGCAGCACCACGAGAACTGCTGCGGTAAACTGCAAGCCGTTCGAAACGCACGAACAGCGAGCTCAAGCAAGCGGAAGAGCGCCTGAGGAAGATGCTACGCGGGGCCCAGAGAGGATCGCTCCTTCTCCACAATGCTGCCGCGGCCAGCCCCGGTGGGAGATGCGTCGGCGTGGGGAAGGGCTACCCCGTTGCCGCCCGGCTGGGTATCGTCACTCGATCTAAGGCGCAGCAATCGAAGTGGGCTTTCGGCTCAAGAACTGGGCAGGCTCGTTTCATGTCCGCCGTACCGGACTCGCTGGGCGAGAAGAAGGAAGAGCCTAAGCCGGAGGGGTTCTTCAAGAGGGTCATGGGCAAGGAAAGCTGCGTGGTACGTTGGTTCTTTGCGGCGTGCTGCTACTGACCTCGAAAGCTTCTTGAGTGCACGCGTGTCTCGCTTTCATGCTTTTTGCACTTTTATCGCGCACTTTCCTTCCCGCGGTATACGGAGTATAAGCGATCTACCTGTGACCTACCACCAACATTCATCCGCAGCATAGCCACCGCCTGCTTGTCTACAGCACCACACGATCTACGGGGAACGTCGCACAAGCGGTCGAACCATGGCTGTGATTGAGCGTGCCGTTCGATTTGTTCTCGCTGCAGGCGTCTCCGGACTACACGAATCGCTGGGCGATGGTTGCGCCGGCTTTTTTCACCCACATGTGCATCGGGTCGCCTTGGGCGTGGTCGGTGCTGTCGGGCACCCTGAGCCGCGAGCTGGGGGTCGTATCCAGCGCAGCAGGCGATTGGTGAGCGTGTGTGTGTGCGCTTCAAGTGTCGCGGTCATGAGGGTGGCTGAAGCGTGAATCGGCTTGATTTGTACCTTGTGCTTGGTCGAAAATCTGAAAATCTCATCCCAAGTACGCACTGCTCTGCGCGACAGCAGTCACGTTCTGATTCCTGGACGTACTGGTGGACGTACGTACTGATTGGTATTACACGTGTGGCATACTTCTGCATACGCTGCTTGCTGCCTTGCGTATACGTACGCTGTTTCCTTGAATGCAATACATACAATACGGGTGCGTCTGCTGTTGTGTGTTGCGTCGAGGGCCGTTGGCACGAGTATTGGTAACAAGAAGAGTGGCCATGCTCGCGGCTATGGGAAGTATACGGATTATTAATAGTATGTCGTCTCCGCAGCTGCAAGTGAGAGAAGCGGGGTATATTTTTGCCAATACTTGTTGTAGTGTTATAGCAGCAGTACCTGGTAGCAGTGGTGGCGGGGTGATTATGCCTGTGATTCTTACATTTATTGCGGGTGCCTCAAGGCTAAAGATGAGAAATGCCCTGGATGTGTCGTCACCGTCGGTTAAATAGGTATAAAGCGTACCAGGTATGTGCCTGTCATGTATTTGTAGCCGCTCGTCGAAGAGTAGTTAGTGCCTACCGTCGCCACAGCAGGTGCGACGTATAATACCAGGTCATACATTCATATGGTGCTGGTACAGCAGTCTGTCTGTACAAGTACTCCAGTATAATATTATTCCCAGCAGTTATAGTATTGGAGAAACAAAGTACAACAGTCCGCACTCGTCCTGCAGCAGCAGCAAGTAGAAAGTGGATGCTTGGATGTTCGGCTACGAGTCGTACATACGTACGATGTACATAACGGATACCGGTACTGCCTTGTACTACTGCTGTATGTCAGTCGAAAGGTACAAAAATCTTACTGAGAATCCTTCGTGTCATGTACTGCTGCTCTTGTACTACTCGTGTATACTGCTATTACGTTCGAGCGAGCAAACGTTTTCCACGCACGTGTATGCTGGGCCGGGCAAGACGCGAACATCTAGGCTGGACTGGATTTCCGAGACGGTTTTTGAGAATCAGAACCTAAAATTTTGACATGTTCTTTCGATAAGTATAACAAGCTTATTGACGGGAGGACGTTTTTGATTGTACTTTTTCTTCGTGAGCTAGCCAATTGAGATTTTTGTTTTGAGGCGTAATGAAAAAAAATAAAAAATAAAAACGTCCCACCGTGAATATTTTTATAATACTGATACAAATCACGTGTCAATTTTTCAGATACCAAAACGAAAAACTGGGCTCGGAAATCGGGATTTTGTGTCCCTCATCGTAACATCTTGACTTTGTATCGTGAAACGTGAAAACAACACTTGAGTATATCTCTTGACGGACAGCGAACTAGGCGATAGCGAGGATATCCATCGTTACGCCATGCCTCAAGGAATGTTCATACCGAGAATCAGCGTCATCCACTGTACCTTGTACCACGTCTTTTTGACGGTTTTGTGTAGGCTTTATTTAGTACGCGTATGTCACGAGATTATTCGATATGGCTTTTCTCGACGACATCGACTCGGATTACAAAACTTGAGGTATCGGCGAGTGCGCTTTAAGCTCAGGAACACGGCTGTCAAATTTGGAGTCACAATATTTCCAAATGACTGTAAAACCACCGATCGAATAAATATCAGTTTTATGGCTGGCCGAGCTCGAATGACACCTACTTTCGCTACCCAGTAGTATTAAAGTTGCGCAATTGCAGCTCAGATGTAGTTGCAGTCTACCTGGTCGTGCTGTAGTTGCGTAAAAGTGGCATACTCTGTAGTTCTACTCGTACATACTGCATTATTATTAATAGTGGTGAAACACAATGAAGAATCATGCCAGGTACCAGGGTATGTATGTATGTATGGTGGTGCATGTACACCATCAGTATGGTACGACTTACGAGCTCGTATCGTGTCCATATCTAGGAGCACTTTCAACAGCAGTGTTGTCAACCGAGAATTAAAAAACTGTTTCGGTCGGTTTTTGCCGACCGAAACCGACCATTATTGGGTCGGCTTTTCGGTTGCCGAAAACTGAACGGAACCGGAAACCGACTCGTTTGTTTCCAGTCGTTTTTGTATTCCCCTGTCCCCTACCTGGTACACCGATATCGCCTACCAGGTACATACGAAGTATATATATGGGAGCCCCGAAAAACTGACCGAAACCGACTGACACTTTCGGTTAGAAAACAAAAAATTACCCGAGCCATTTTCCGAGTGTGTTCTCAACCCTAATATCAACACATGCACACCGAATCCTTTGGAATCTCGACCATCTGGCTGGTTTTGGTGAGAAAACGCCTGAGAAATCCACCAATAATTGTTCGGTTTTGGTTGTTGTCGGTTGTAAAAATATCGATTGAAACCGACCGACCTTTCGACTAAAAAAACAAAAAAACGACCGAATCGTTATCATTTTCTGTTCACAGTACTCTGTTCTACCAGTTTATACGCTATAGTCTATATTTAGTCCATTAGTAGTGTTGTTGTCATGCTATAAGATATCTTGACTACTCGTTGGAGACAACAATATTGTATTGGAATCATTTCTCATGCTGGCATTATGCCATACTATTAATACTGCTGTACTCGTTCGCGTCGGCTCAAATTATGCATATACTTTAGCGTGATCCTCCAAATGTAAAGGTCTTAATCCGTTGGGCTAACGGTAAGAGGTTCACCAATCGCCTACCCAATTTAAGCCTTGTATCACACTCCCCCCCCTGGAACGGACCGGATATACGGGTCGACGCGTGCCACCAACACGCGATTCCAACTTCTGGGGCCAACTTCTGGGGATCCAGAAGTATTTTTTCAGGTTTTTAACAGGAGGAAATTCGTTTTTCTTCCAAAAGCGATTTCATGGTGGACGTGAGATTCGAACTCACGACCAACGACCCATGTCCTGCCGACGACGCCATCAGTGAAGGTCGTAGTCCGTTGGGCTGGAGGTAAAAGGTTAACCCATCGCCTACCCAACCTAAGCCTTGTAACACCAAACCATGTATGTATTACTTTTGATACTAATACAATACCAGGTCGATGGCGGAGGCTACTTTCCCGCTGAGTATAGTGTTCGCGTTGCAGGGAATCGCCGCGGCCATCGGTGGCAAGTGGGCCCTTGATGTAAGTGCTGACACATCGGTATTGCTGCACACTCGTGTGATATCAGATCATACTATTAATATAGTGCTCTGCAGCTCTGTACAGCAGTATAGTAGTATCGCATACATACTGCTTTATCGGCGGTCGGTGATGTGAGGGTACCCATACAACCCGTCCTCGGTTCACTGGGGTTTTGAGACCCAGGTATAGAGGCCTAAAAATGGAGACGTATGTGCGGTATAATGTCTTCTCAACCTTCTACTGTCTCCTGTCGTTGTAGGAAGCGTGCAGAGGTACTATTATTAGTGTAGTGTAGTATCATGGTATCATCATGCTGCGCGAGTGTCGTGCAACTTCCTATATTGCACACAGTGCAGCTGTGAGTACAGTATTATAGGACGCATCCCCTACCGTTATATCAGACTTGGCGAACGATGCCCCTCGCATGTGATTGTCAATGTCAATCTTGCTGCTGCCGCTATGTGCTGCTCTCTGTTTGATATTCATGATATCGTATACCGTCGCACAGGTTGGGCCGCGGCTGAGCATGTCAATAGCATCGGTGTGCTTCGGCGGGGGGATGATGCTGGGTGGCCTGGGAGTGGAATACCACAGGTCAGTTCTGCGACTATGGTGGAGAATGCGAGTCGGCCGGCCGTATATATGACGCCATGATGCTGTGCGTGTGCCAAAGACGAATATCATTCGATTGTTGACGGCACTCTTGCCCCTTGACGGGTCAAGGACAGCCGTCAAGGAAATACCCATACTAAAATTAGGTCAAATTAGTCAGGAAACCTTGACGGGTCAAATTACTACTGTCAGCCGACACGTTGGCCTGCGACCGCTTCTTTTTCGGGTGTCGTGTGTAGGATGTAGGAACAGCCCCAACCTGCCCTCTGCACGACTCAACCGCGTGCACCCATTGCTCTACAGTATACATATTATGCCCGGTCTCACATGACGGCAGACAGGTCAAATTGGAGGTTGAAACGGGGTTGACCGGAAATTACTCGCCTCCTCGTACCGTGAGCTTTGCGCCCGCTGTTCGCTCGTTTTGTCAACAGTCTTCCGCTGGTGTATGCAGGGTACGGTTTGATTGGCGGTACCGGCGTGGGGCTCGCGTACACACCGCCTGTTCAGACTTTGATCTCCTGGTTCCCGGACAAGAGGGGTTTGGCATCTGGCCTCACAATCGCGGGGTGAGTCTATTACTACAGTATCAGTGCCACTACGTAAGTTTATACATGCAGCGGTAGAATGCATGCGCTGCGAACGTGGCAGCGTGACAGCATGGTATTAGCAGTACTCGTAGTAGTTCTAGCGAAGAAATAAAGTATACCAGAACGCTTTGGTAGTATAACTCCTGTTGAGATATCTGTTGTCAATGGTCTAAACCATTGAAATTATGCTGTTTCCGATTTCCTGGAGTCACTAGATAAGATGCACTGCGAACGCTGGTTGCAGCCGTTTAGTTACACAAACGCGATACGCAAGGTACACCGCGTCGCTCAATAATATGTGTACATCTCCAAGATTGTATAAAACTCCTCACAAGAAAACCCGTGTCGTACTCGTACTCGTACGAGTACGGTGAAAAATGTATTAAAAGCCTCTCAGGTAGATATGCTTACCTTAAAAATAAGGTAGCAGGGTGTACTGCTGTGTTGCGCCTTCCAAGACGATATGCACACCTTGAAATTGATCTCTGTTTTCGAACGCCTCGAGTTGTCAAAAAATACCCATGACACCCGATCGACAGCCACCCGCTATATATGTATATATATACAAGGGCTCAGCATGGGTGTTACTTTGAAGGAACTTGACTTATTAAATGTACCATTCGATCTTGCGAACAGGATCAGGGCACTGCCAAGTGGTGGAGGGAAAAGGAAGTGCCGAGTGTGAGTTCTCAGTTATACTATCTGCCTCACTTGAGTTATAAACCAACTTTTGGGACGTTATCATCTCCGTGTTTCAGCCATCATCTACTCTCAAGCCCAGAAACCAGAACCGTCTATTTTTGATGGGCCAGAAAATCATCGATAATTTGTAGCTCAGGTCACAGAGGTGCTGTTGGCGGGGGCAGAAGTCAGCTCAGTTCCGAGAGATTTCTCATATGTCTCAGGACTGAGATTGCTTTAATTTTGCTCACGATGATAACTGCTGTAGTATTATTGCTGCCCTTTTGCTGCCCAGTTGCCAAGTACCCAGTACCCACGCCGATATCACCCCTTTCTACGGCGAGCTGTACCTACTTCCGACGATGCTTATGCAGAGGATGTGACCTCTCCCGCACATGAAAGCGATTGCAGCAGCAGCACAACAACATAGAAAATAGCAGCAACAGCAGCAGCAGGAGTAGTAGCAGGCATCGCTGCTGTTGCGGTCGGCTGCTGCAGCTGTGCAGATCCAGCCGCAACAACACTAGCAGCAGCACAACAGCAGCAGCGGTACGTACGGCATCGCAGCAGACAACAACTTGCAGTATACGGCGTACTGTAGGCGCATTGTCGCACTCGAGTATGAGCGGTATCGAACACCTGATACCTCATACCTGATGATATCGATCGGCAATACAGAACAATCGTAAAGTACTACAGTTACTACTGCTGACGTGGGCATTATTCTGAGTGCGAATGCCAAACCATCCACCGGTGAAAACATAAGACGTGCCGAGTTGATAAAACACCAACACAGCAATCACCAGGAGACTATACTATACAGCGATCTGGTACCAAGAACAGTGCGATACCCCGAGAAGGTGCGTGCGAAGAGAGAGGGGTAGGGGAAGGCAGCCAACGAGTAAGGCAGAACCGAGGGGGTCGATCAGGCCGATGGTGGCCCGCAAAGCCAGGGAGTCGGGAGAAAGCGGTAGCACCAGCAAGCCCGAGAGACCGAACCTCGAAGAGAGAATAAGCTCAACTCTGTCACGTATACTGTACAAATAGTATGCTCTCCATATAGATCTCGTGCCCAAGAAGTCATGAGGGCGTGTCTTAACTTCTACCAAAAATCATGGGAACGAGCGGAACGGAACGAGGCTGTTCGTGGTCATGCGTTCCGTTTCTATCTAAATAAACGTGTTTGGGTCCATGCAGAATCCTGGACCTCGGCAGCCGAGTCGGCACGAACGGTATATTTTGCACATGCCAAGACTAATTGGTGTCCACATCCATCGTCGGCGATGTCCATCTACATCAGATAATCTGCTATTTGTTCCCGTTCGGTCGGGCCGTTCGGTCCTCCCAAACAAGAAAAAGGGGTGCAACACTTATTCTTCCTCTTCCTAGATATACTGTTCTTCTTGGGCTGCACTGAATCTCTTCGTTTCCCACAACCAATCAACACCAATTCATGCGGCAAATAACATTCCATTCGGTTCGTTCCAATGTTCTTAAGGGGGGGTTAAGACACACCCTGAAACTGCTTTCAATACGTAGATCCCGTACACGGAAACGGGACTGTCAGTTAGTACCACTCAAAAATCCTGCGAAAAAAGAATCAATGAACTCTTCAATCGTTCAGATTCTGAGTAACGGTGATGTTTTTTGCCATTATTGCGATCGAAGACCCCCGTACAATATCTCTACTCCCGGCCCGTTGGCCCTCTCAACTGCTTTGCTGCTGCTGCTGTTGCTGCTGCTGCTGCTGTTGCCCCTGCTGCTGTTGCCACTGCTGTACCGATGCCTGCGCGAATGCTTGCCCTGAATGTGCGTGCAGCTGTGATCCTGCCGGGCAAACCCAAAACCCGGAATCCCTCCACTGGAACTACACACCCC
>JBBMHQ010098605.1:0-10093 GCA_037834295.1 Postelsia palmaeformis | reverse complement strand
GCCACCAGATGTTGACTTCGACGTGCTCGTGGGTTGTCATCTCTCTCGCCTGGGAACGAAGGAGGACGTTCAGACCAAGGTCGACTTCTTCGCCGATGTCCTTTCCGGCGTCCAGGTCGCGCTTGTCACCGTCTCTGTGCCCGATTTTTGTCGTTGGTACCGGCGTCGCCGACGGCCCCAGCGCGGGTAACACCATGTGCGTTCATTAAAGGCTGCCGTGGTCTGGAAGGTTGCCGTCGAGAAGTATATCACTTGATCGCTCTACCTGCTATTCTTCATCTCGGTGCCGTATTTTTGAAGGAGCACCGGGTGCAGTATCACACACGATGCAGTTGTCGTCATACTGCATGCAACGGGCAACCGCAGCGCTATTCTACTGCATGGCGTATGCATGATCCTAGACGCGCCAGGTGTATGTTTCCATAGTCGCTAGTTACAAACCTTCTCCCGATTGTTGCACGTCTCCAGGCTGCTATTCAACGAGTTCATCGAACGCGTGGTCGATGTGTGCTACGACTACGTCTTGAACTCCTCGGCCGGAAGGCGGGACTGGCTCACCGAACTGGCCGCGGTCGACATTACCCTTCGTTCCCTCGTACGTATGTGGTTATTGCTTGGATGCGTCGTAGTTTCAAGTCGAACAATGAATGTGCTATCATATACAACAAGTACAACGACACGGAGTCACTCGCATGTCGCATGCCACGGGCGTTCGTTTTCATCCATCCCTATTCCCTGCCACCCCCAAATATCTATATATTTTCCCTATTTCTATATGAAATAGATTGTTCGATACGGTCGTCCCGGTGATCTGGTGGTAGTTTTGAATATGGTAGTACTGGTTCCATGAGTTCGAAATCCCACCGCCGTGGTGAGACAGTTACTTATTTTCGAAAAATAAAAAGGAATCAACTGCTGAGAGCGCGTAGCGTGGGTAGATCCATTTCGACGCGAATAGACAAGAAAAGAAAGGGCTTAAAGTCTTCTCACGAAGTCAATGCAAGGCACGTACCGTATGGAGGAGGGGGAAGGGTAATCTGCTACGTACGTATGTTGCCCGGATCCGGGTTATGACCAAAACGAATAAATTAATCAAGGGCTAGGACGGTGAATAGGAGGAAAACAAGGGAAACAATCTAAGGCTGATTTGTGTACCGATCGGGTTTCCGTAAAACGTGAAACAGGCGAGCCCGAGGTTCCACTACTATCGCAGTGTATGCCGAGAGGAGTGAGTCGCTTCGTTTTTCCACGATCAGTACTAAACTTTATTGAGAGAGCAAGGTGGGTAAATGTAATCGATTAATACTGCTCTGAGTCGTCCACTATTTCTACTTATTACTGATAAGTACATGCTAGTCGTTTCCCGGAGGTTTCGACGATCCGATTTCTTGGGTTTCCATGTTCGCAGGAAGGATTGCTGAATGCGAGATATACCTTGCAGCATTTTCAAACTCGGCAAGCCGACTGGCTATTAGCTGGATTCGCCAGTCGAAAGTCCGACTAAAGTCAGTTTGTCGCTAGTGGTAACTACCGATTAGTTAGTAGTCGTGAAATACTGCAGAGTCAAAACTCTGTCAAGTACTGACTTGAGTTCGTGGTAAGATGACTGTTCATTCATTTTGTTCGGACACCTTGAGACGGGACTCCCCAAAGTAGGGGGCATGGGCTGAACTTGTTTTCAAAAAAATTAACGCGCAGGGAGAGATTAGTTCTTCAAATATTTATAAGGGGTCGGGGTGGGTGAAACAAAATATCTGACTCCTAGTTCTTGAGCCACGATCAGTATCATCTTTTTGTTTTAGTCTTTTTCATCAGGCGATACATGATGCATCCGTTTTGGCCAAAAGGACTGCGAAAGTGAAGATGAATGTTCGATCACACAGTCGTTTTGATTACATGATTTCATTTCTGCTGGGATCTCCTGCTCAGGGTGTTGTCAGCATGTACGTGGCTTCCGCCCCCTTTCCCACATTTCTGTGCAACGTAGTAGCACGTGATGTCCCAGCATTTACTTTGTGCATGCGTATTGTGAATGCAGACTTCAAGCCTGTATATCCCTTTGGCGTGCGCATTTACACAAGCAAGGCCAGAACGGGGTATTTTCTTCCAAGGGAGCAGACCAACCTACTTTTTCCCCACAAAACGCGCGTCCGTCTTTCGCTTTTCCTACTCGCGCCCACGTCGTTATCTTGTGCCGATCCACAGTGCTGGGCGATACAATCCTTCGTCCGTCTTGGCTTGGTGTCAGATCAGTTTACTCGAAGATCGAGCTACCGTACATATATACACGAACTCACACGGTGCGCCGAAAAAGTATAAGCGATCTGCAGCGGACAGCCCTTTGTTCGTCAGCCCTCTTTAGTTCGTGAGCGTCTAGGATACGCAGCATGGTGCAAGAGGTTTTTGGCAGGCGAAAACGTGTGGCGCTCGGCCGGAGTTCTCCTCACTGTGGTATACTAGGGGCAGAGAAGCTCGCCACAACTCGGTCGCCATGCCGAATGGGAAATTTTTCATACTCTGAAAATATGTAGTTCGAAGTAAGCGTACAGTTTATTAACAGAAGGCATGAATTTTTGGGTCCCACCTCTTGACCGTCGCGGGGAACGGACGCGGTACATGTCTTTCTTGAGCACTAGTCGGCTTGTCGCCTTGCATGTCGAGAGGTATAATAGATGCGTGGGAGCGGGTCGAGCAGCGTCGCGTATGTTGTCCGATTTTGAAGCACGATCCAGCATCAATTGGTTCATCTTGTGGTGTCTTCTCTCTAGAGTGCACATGGTTGGCGTCGTTGCCCCTTTAGAAAGAGAGGGTCCTCTCTTTTAAGTAACTGTAGAAAGACGCAGCAGTGAGTCGCTAGCGGCGGTGTCAATACCTGTTGGGATTCGAATGTGTTTTCGTCTGCGTGATTTAGCGTTGCCGGAGGCAATCAGCGTAATACTTAGGGAAATATTATTTATGCATCAGTAGCAGCTTGTTGAAGATAACGGCAAGCAGGACCTCCTCATGAGATGCTTCTCTGGCCTCTGGGCAGATGACGGTACGTGTGGGGGCACAGCAGTCTGCGCAGTTGCAGACATCAAACCTCTCACAGAGGCATCGCGCAGGCCTCTAAAAGCACAACAGTCAGTAGTGGGCACAAACTACCAGGGGACACACCAGGAGACTACTCGGTCGTTTTCTGCGGTGGCGATTGTCTGAGTGTCTCGCACGCTCAGCTTCTTGGCATGTCGCGAAAAGCAGCATGATCGTGGTGGCCGCTCCCGGTATAAGCGCCAAGGTTTGTCCTTACGCAACCTCTGTCATGGTCGTGTTTGCTTCGTGCTACTTGGCGGAATTTCCGGTCAGTAAAGCATTTTTTTCATCGAAGTTTTTTTCCGGTCCCGAAAAAGCCAACCAGTCCATACAGCACAACTACTAGGGTCTGATAGAAATATTGAGTACGCACTCGGATGGCTGACCGATGACGGGGCCAAGACAGAGTCACCGTGAGACGAGCTCGAGCAGCAATGATGACGATTAAAAAACACACAGTAGTTCACGTGAAAAGGGCTCGCTTGGGTTCACAAAAGCTTATGGATGAAGTAAGTGCAGATAGTTCAGCTGCGGGTGTGAGGAGTGAACAGATGGGTGTGCAAACACGTCTGTTCTGTTCGTCCTTACGGCAACACTTGTTTATACCAGCCTACGGCAATATTTGTTCATAGGCACGTCACCCCAGTCAACACGTACGGTAACATTTGTTGCCTCAGTCAATCCGTTACTTGATGGAGTGTCGTTCTACACGCATATCTTCTTCGAGTACCTGACCAACTAATCGACGCGACAATATTCACACCATGCTCGACAATGTAGTCAGTCAGTATCCTGCCTACTCCTATTGACTCCCTAATGGACCCCCACACCGGCGGAGCTCCGGGGGTCTCTCGAGAATCTCGCTCTTGAACATACCCTTGTACTGGCTTTGCAATGAATATCAACTGGCGAGCAGCGCATCGCCCGAATGCCTTCAACAGGGTTGTCCTCTGTTGATTCATGAGCTGATCGCAAGGAAGGGTCATTTCCTTCTTTTTCTTTCGAAGGGATTATGGTGGTCTTCATTTTCTGCTTTCGAGCTGTAAGCGCACACACGCACCGCTCTCCTTCGAGCTCACTCCACTTTTGCTGACCATCAGCATTCATCTGCTGAGTATACTCGTTAATCAGTTTTGTGGCCTGGGATCATAACACCATCTCGCCGTCTTCTCTTCCACAATTGCCTCTCGTACAAGTCGCCTGACCGTGGCCTCGCGTTTTCCTTAAAACATCGATTGTGTATTGACCGGAAATCAGCACTCGAGTCTAGGCTTATACATCATCAGCTGCGGACGGGTAAATGCGTCAATCGTCAACCCGTAGTCCTATTATTGTTGACAATAAGAGTATTGCGGTCATCGTGCACCGTGACACATATCTGCACATAGCACAGAAACAGTTGACGGTTACAAGGCTCTACACAGTATACATACTGAGACGTACAGCACTGATTTCTTCTGTTTGCAAACTGCGACTGAAGGATGCGGTGTCTCTTCTCAGCGAAGTCAGGAGGCCCCGTTACAATCTGGGAGGAAGGCGGATCTTTAGGTTGGCAAGCTGTTCAGGGTGTTTTGTTCCTGTTAGGATCAATGTACTGGCGAAACCTCAACCCATCCCCTGACTCTGCCCTTGACCCCAACCCTAACCCTTACCCTGACCCCAAAACGCAGCCAAAACGGGCCGAAACTGGACATAAACGCGGCTGCGCCGCGTTTGCATCGAACAGGGGAATTTCTGAATTGTGGACGGCATTCCGAGGTGCAGACCGCGCTGGGCAATTTTCAAGTCTAAAACACACCCAAAGACCCTACCTCCCAGACTGCAAAACCTGCTCGAGGAGAAGTCAGCCAAGCTAGAATGAGCTTGGGGTTATGGCTGAAGGAGCCAAGATGCAAGAACTAAAACTGTAGTACATTGTCGTTCGCTGTGCAACCAGGCATCGGATGGCAAACTAATTGCCCTGCGACTGTTGTGTTCCGATGTCGATGTACGATCACTGCGGGACGCTAAATATACTGCTACCATACCAGACCCTCCGAGTTCGAGAAGAAACATGGCGCCAGTCAATGCCGTTGAGGCGTCCGTCGAAATCCGCCTAACACAAATTGCCGCGCTACGCGATTGCTCCTCCAGTGCTTACACTATTTCTGGGACGTAGCAACCGATTTCCCTATTTGAGAACTATCTTTCCGAACCAAATAGAAGACATTGGCTTTGGCATTGAGTGATATTAATGGCACTTTGCTTTCGAAGCTGTATTATGGGAAGGGACCCCGGAGAAGGGGGGCGGAAAAAGAAAGACCCCCGGGGCTGCCCCAACGGCAACCCCACGCCAACATCCGTATACTCGACTCAACTTCCAACCCAGCTGACGACATAAAACTCTGGCCGCCAGCCAGCCAGCCAAACCGCTATCAAACATGTAGTTTATTACCACTCGAAAACGACAAAGAACGCAACAACCTCGTGGCCATATGAATATCAATGTACACGCGTAGCAATATGTATGCACGTACCGTGCAAGTACATGAATGTCAATATACGGATACCCCCCCGCCCCCCCCCTTTTCTTGACCTTCTGCGTGTCGCCAGGCCCGCACGTACTTGCGTGAGAATCTCCCTTTTGCCGCTAGTGGACCCCGTTTGATCCACGAAACCTAATCTCATCGCGGTCCGCAGTAGACCACTGCACCGCAGTAAGCTGGAAATTTCCGCGAAAAAATGCTAGATCCCACCGTGCCGAGCAACAAGTCTCGTGAACACGTGAGCGCGTTCCCGCCAAACATTTCGTTCTCACGAGTCAAAAGACAAAAAGCAGTGCAGAAGACAAGTCACATAGTGCGACCTCCCGGTCTGCCACGCAGGGGTAAATGTTTCGCCCGCACTCAAGGTTTTCCACGAAGTAGGCCGACGTACGGTTGTTTGCTTACCGGCGTCGGCATGCGAGCGAGCGGCGCCTACCCTAGACAGAATGAGTGGTGTCCAGCTCGAACCCTCACGAAATAAGACGGATTAACATGGTTGCTGACAAGTGGCTCCCGATACTGCATCTTCTTGGCCGCAAAGAAAGGCGTACGCTACGTTCTCGAACAAATACCACATGTTGGATCATGCTATCTCTGCAACACTCGAGGAACACAGGCATGCCACAACGCACCCCAAAGGCTACCCAAGCGCCACATGCCCCTGAAAATTGCGCTCAGACGAAGTAGCGGTAGCGGTTCGAATGAGTTCTAGGCTAACGCCGAAGTACAGAGGGATGTGTCTGCGTCCCCTAGGTCCCGCTCTCACCACAGAATGTCGGGTCGAACAGCACGCAAATTTACGCAGTAATCATGACAACGACGTAGGATAGATCTTCCAGCGGTTTCCCGGGGATTTTTCACTCACGGAATGTATCAGGAGGAATTTCGTGGTCAACACTCCAGTATAATTCAGAAAAAAAATAAAAGCGGCGTAGCCGCGTTTTTGACCCGTTCCTGGCCCGTTTTGGGCCCGGGTTGGTGTCAGGGTTAGGGTTAGGGCTAGGGGTTGGGTTGGGTCTAAGCCCGTGCCCCGATTCCGAGCGTCAGAATCGTAATAATCATCCCGACCCCTAGAAGATGTATCCTTCATCGTTGTCACGGGACTAAATTTACGACGACAGAGGCGCGATCCTACCGTGAGATACCATTAGCGACAGCGTTATAAGTTCCCTGTACGTGTTTTGCATCAAACTCCCAATCAAAGAACAATTTGAGCACATTGTGGAGGCGTACCAACGCGCCCGATCTCGGCTCCGCCCCCCCTCGACAACGCCGCACCTACTCTACGGTTATTACCTGTTGCGAGTTAGGGGATCCCTTTTGCCCTAAGGGATCCCCTCTTACCTTACTTAAGGGATCCCCAACAGGCTCAGGGGATCCCCACTCAACTTCGGGGAACCCCAATAGGCTTAGAGGGTCCTCTAGGCGGTTCCCCAACATCCTCAGGGGATCCCAGGGGATCCCCAACAGGCTTAGGGGATAAACCACCTTAGGGGGTCCCCAACATCCTTAGGGGATCCCCAACATCCTTAGGGGATCCCCAACATCCTTAGGGGATCTCCAACAGTCTTAAGGGACCCCCACGATGTGTGTATTGTATGTGCGCTCGAAAAATGTACGAGTCGTACGTGATATCGCCTAAGGAAAGAGGAGATCCCCTAAGACAGAAGTGGTCGCCTAAGGCAAAAGGGATCTCCTAACGCCATTTGGGTGATATCCAATATCACATATTGATTGGATCAGTAACGTAAGCGGATGAGTAACATCCGCGTTGCTCGTCTCCGGGGCCAATGTTATTTTAACGCAAAGCAGGAGGTTCGGCGGGAGTAACATGGTCAGTTGAAGAGAGCTCGAGCAAAAAAGGAACGAATAAAGAAAAGAAGTAGAGGATGATAAACGGGTCAAAAAAAAAGACAACGTTGATAAGCAGAATGCAGAAGTGAAAGAACAACGACTACAACAAATAGCATAAAATATGGGTGGAGTATTGACATCGGCACGGGGATGAAGGTAATGTGACGCGAGCGACGACAGAAGAGAAGACGATGACGTACTTATGGCGTAAACTGAAAGTACATCAGTGATCATGGTTGTTGTAAGGTACGCATGCAGCAACCTGGTCGGACA
The DNA here is from genome assembly GCA_037834295.1 of Postelsia palmaeformis. Taxonomy (NCBI): domain Eukaryota; class Phaeophyceae; order Laminariales; family Laminariaceae; genus Postelsia; species Postelsia palmaeformis. The sequence continues at coordinate 2,369 of JBBMHQ010098605.1, read as the reverse complement.
AGCCAGATCATAACCCACGAAAACAAATTCGGCAAATAGTATGTAATTTCTGACCGAAGGAAGCCCAAGAAAGACGGGAGACTACCACTGCAACAAGCACAAGGACAAGCACAACCCCACCATTGGTTCTACTACGTAATGTGACTACGAAGTAACCCTGAAATGGAATAGGTACACTACATGAGGAGAAGAACCAGAACCGTAGCCGACTATAAAACGGTAATGTAAAAATAAAATTGAAATGACACCACAGCAGCACCGTTACCCCTGCAACGAGCACAACTAACTACAACAAGCACAAATACGCTATAGGTGCAATTATTGTGACGACAAAGGAACCCCGAATTGGAGAAGGCACCACTATGATAACGATGTAAGTACAATCACCAGCACTACTGTAGCACGAAGTAGTACGTCGCAATGAATCGGAATTGCAGGAACAGAGCCGTGTCAACAACTACGATCAAGGGTACTAAAGTCGGACCGTACAACGAACCCACGAAAGCACCACTAACACTGTAGAAATCACGACGACGGCGATGACGACTACTACAACCAGCATAACCACACTATTGAGGCTGATGTGTCGACAACCTAATCGCTAACGCAACTACCACTACTTACTATGACGAATACTAACACCATTACGACTACGACTGCCATAAGCGCTGCTGCCACCGCCGCAACCAGCAGCGATGAAAAGAAACTGCAGGAACAACTGAGCGCAACCGTCAGCAATAGAAAGAAACTGCAGGAACAACTGCGCGGAACCGATTACAATGACGGAGGGGATTGAAATCAGGCCGCACAAGGAATAGAACTTAAATCAGGTCAAGAACCGATGGTGGAAGGTGTACGTTAGTCGAAGACGAAGCGGCAATCCCAAAAGATATTGGAAAAGCCACCAGACGACAACGATGACCACCGCCACGACTACTTTGACCACCATCACGACAAGGCACGAACAAAATGAATTTGCAGGAACAAGCGGGCGGCACGAACTACTGCTTAAATCAAGGGGGCTGAAGTCGGACCGCACAACGATGGCAAACGAAATTAGACGAAGAACCGATAGCGAAAGGTAGCCGACGACAAAGCGAAAGTCCAAAGGATGATGGAAAAGCCACCACTATCACAACGACGACGACCACGAACATGACGACTAACAACACCATTACTTCAAGGGCAAAAACTAGCACAATTTTTAATGAAAACGATCGCGTGGATGTTGACGCCAATGTGAATGATGAAGAAGAGGGGACACAAAATAAGCTTAGTAAAACCCGTGCGAGCGGTGTACGGTGACGGCCGAGGCTGTGATACGCAGAACGGAGGCAAGCGCTTAAAAATACGAATGCGTGACGGCGTAGTTCCGAAACAGACGCGTGACAACACATCAACAGCTCAGGTCACGAGGGAGAGTCAAAAGCCCAATTATGCAGAGAAGAAAGTCGAACAGACGGTGAGGGAGAAGGCCTTGTGATGCCGAGGCGTGATGGAGGCGTGAAGCCAACAAAGGCGTCCTGCTGAAGCAAGAAATAGGAGGAAGGGGGTATGGATGGGAAGTACAGTAAAATAAAACAGAGTAGAGGTCAATGCCGGAGTAATGGCGATGTTAATGGAACAAATGGCACAGAGTGTTAACACAAACAACAGAAAAGGAAGGAGCGGGCCAGAAAACAGAGTGAAGGCGAGGAAAAATAAGGGTGCCCAGAACAGAGTTGAAAAAACCTATGCAGAAAAAATCGAAAACCCCTGGACCTTACGCTGCCGCTGGAGGACCCAATGAGAGAGAGGAGTGTGTGGCCGAGGTCGTTAAAAGGCGTCTGAAACAACCACTAATGGTCCAAACAATTTTAACACCCGTGAAAAGTGCAAAGAAAAAAATGAGACGCGGGGACGCCGCTCAAATGAAAGGCGATGCGTATGTGGGAGAAGCTGGACTTACAAATATGAACACCACAGAGTAGTGAACTTGAAACAAAATGCGCGTGCTGTTGGCGTTGGGAATAATGGTTTTAAAAACAACAACCACCAAGTAAAATGTACCGAAAAAAGCGAGACGCGCCGACGTCTTTCACATGAATGGCGAGGAGAACGTGGTGAAACCCGAAAAATGCGCGTACTGTTGACGTCGGGAATCATGATTTCAAATAAAACAACCACCAGAGTAGTGTATTCGGGGGGAAAATGCGTGTAGGTGGTGACGGCGGAACGACTATGATGATACAGAAACGGTACACTTGTGAGACAATACGAGACAGGACTTACGGGGAAGTGTGCTTCAAGGGTGACTTCTTGGCCTGAGCATCTTGCTTGGAAACGATTATGTGGGTGCGGACGTCCCCGACGACGGCGGCCCGGTCAAC
>JBBMHQ010098594.1:0-10095 GCA_037834295.1 Postelsia palmaeformis | reverse complement strand
GCGCTTCGCGCTTGGTGCAAGCAATGCCTGCCTGGTCAGTGCGAAACCGACATGCTCCGTGCCGGCATTGTAGGGATGCGAGGGTCTATGGTCATACAACTACGGCCATGCATGAGATCGAGTACACCCGCCCCCCCCGCCCCCATCCTGCCCTTCCCCTTTTCCACACATCCCGGCCCCTCACCCTTTCTGCTCCCTGCCCCGTTCCTTCCTATATAAAGGTTCTGGTGTTTTCTCCTGAGATTTATATTCCGCTGTTCCGCCTAAGATCTATGTTTCGGCAACTGTTTTGACGGCGATGTCACGGCAACCAGCTCTTAATGTGGGGTTCCGGGGTTAGACTGTGTCATTTTTGTTCATGTTTTCGGGGTCCCTTGGCTGCCATATTTTTCTGGGTTTGTTTGTGAGCGATCGGCGTCAAAGCTACTGGAATTCAATAGGCTACTGTATTTCGAAAGGCTACTGTGGTCAAACATGCTAATCTAGTTCAATAGGATACTGTAGTCCTGTAGGATAAGGTAGAGCAGTAGAATACTGTAGCCCAGTAGGCTACTGTAATCTAGTAGACTACTGTAGTCCAATAGTCTACTGCTGTAGTCCATCAGGTTGCCTTTTTGTGTTCCCTTGTTCTGCTATTGTTTTTCTTGGGGTGTCAGCAGGTGGACGATGTGGAAGAGTGTGGTGCACATTGTTGGGGATGGCAAGCACAATGTCAAATAACACTCCAGCATTGCTGTTGCCCTCGATTAAATACATTTGAGCGATGCTGTCAGTTCGCTTGCCTTTTTTTGTGAAGTCGCAGTTGGAATTGGTGAGAGCGACGCGAGAGAACGGACAAATAGACAGAGAGACAGTCAGTCAGATCTGAAATTTCCAAAATAGATGCTCAGTTTTACGAAAAGAACGTCGAGTTCGCGGAGGAATGCGATCTGTTCTTCGGTGCTCGTTTATTTCAGTAACAGTAACGATGCTAAGGGCGTGATCAAATATAATCGAAAAGCGCCATCGTGAATCGAATTCATTCCGATTTCGATGAAAATCAGCCGAGGTGTCCAGACAGAATCGAAGATTGAAAATACAAATCCAGGCAAAAAGCAACGGAGAGCACAACCTACTTGGGCCGTTCACAACTTTGCACACATGCCGGCAAGCTAGCGCTCGGCAACGCAGATCCACCAAAGACGCAGGCAAACGCAGCGGTAATTCGACTCGGGAAGGTTGTTGGGCCTCCCATGGAGGTGGTGGCGCGTCCAACGTTGACGCCAATTATACTGAGAACGAACTTCCGACCTCGTTCTCGAGGGTGTCATCCTGAATTTCCCTCAAACTATGTTCGCTTTGGCTCGAACGCCGGGAAACAATGGCCCTAGAACGTCGGAGCTGACTGTTCACGGGGGGTCTGTGCGGCTGTGCTGCCGTGCGAGTAGTGGGTTGGATGCTGTATACGGCAGCCCTGATGTGATATTTTCACGTGGCTGCGCTGACCAGTAGGACGGGCTGAATCGTTGTTGTTCATACTTTCGATTTTCTTTTCGTTTTTCAGCCATCAACTTTTTGATTTCGGCATTGGGTTGTAAATCGTTTATTTTCTCGGAACCTAAAAAACGAAGGGGAACATGTCTCGAGCAGGGACTAATCAGCGCATGATTTATTATCATTTCGCTTTTCGATTTTCGATTTTCGATTTCGATTCTGTTTGGACACGCCCTAATAACGTCGAACATGATAGTCAAGGCTCTGAATCAGATATTTCCGAAAACGCCTCCTTCGTTCGGTATTGTAAACCTTCCCGTTTTGGACAAATCGGGCGCTGAATAACAATTGCACCCCCTGTGCCAACTCAACGTGATCTTTACGGTATTTTTTATTGTGCCTTGACACGCGTATTGTGCCTTAACACGCTCGTTCCGGCATAACTCCCGACAATGGCTGCTGGGTACTGCTATTTTATGCTGGAGCGCACGCATCATGCGTACCATAGCAGCAGCAGCAGCAGCTGACCCGCACCTTCACGAGGGAAGCCTGCGCCCCGCTTTTGATCCGCTTCCCACACATCGTCCCCACCAGCTCCACTCCTCCGAGGATAACGCCCACCCAGTAGGTAATCACCAACACCACAGAATAACTGTATAGGACGGGAACCGTTGTGGCGCACGATCCTCCTTCGACATCTTTTGCCACCGCCCAGGTTCCGAATACCCATCTGCTCAGGGAAAACAGCACAGAGAGGAGGGGATAAATAGTGAAACAAACACAGCGGATGATACACTGACTCCGGGAATGTTTAGGGGTCATCCCCCCCCTCGTGTGAGTGATGGTGGAGGCTCGTGAGACGGGTCGAGCGTTAGATGGATGCTGAAATACAGAGGGAAAAAAAGTCCTCCGAAATGTCCCACATCAAGCTATGAGCTCACAGCTGACGCACCCGGGTATCTCTGAGGTGTTCGAATAAATAATCCAGAACCAAAACGAATGGTCCACCTGGTCGGTACGTAGCGTTTGCATCTTGGCCCAGCTCCGACGAGATACTTCATTGCCCACGCTACAGAACCTCTCAACGGATATTCGTTCCGAGGAGTTTCCAGACGGGCGGGTTTAAGGCCGATAATACTCGTTGTGTTTTCTACGTCCAGCATTTTTTAACCGGTTTGTCGAGGCCGGGCTGAGGTCTGCACAGCCCTCCACCAAGGGGTGTGCCCCCGCTCCCCTCGAATATTGTTAGGTACAGCAAGCAATGCCCCCCCCCCTCCCCAAAAGGCAAGTGCGACAAACATCGCCCGTCCATACGGCCGTGGTCCTCCTGCAGTGACGGTATGCGCCAGCCGGTAATACTGGCATTGTGTGGAGCGGCAGCCGGCACTACACCGGGCACTACCAACTGCCTGGTGAACCCCATGTGTGCCAAGCGATCCCGCAGGCACTATTATAGAGGGTAACCGTCACAATTATGCTCAACCGGCGCGAGTCGACGAGGAAAGAAAAGGCTGAACTACTTCTCGCGATAAAAATGCCAAGGAACGGACCATGCATACGGGGGAAGGGGGAGCGGTGGAGGGGCGTACTCACGTGTTGCTTGCTTTAGTTATTTGACCATTGACTACGCATCCCTTTCGAGACGGGGAGACGGGGGGGGGGCTGCTATGTGACCTCGGATCTGAACTACAGCTACAGTACGTAGGAGGGTGAGAGGAAATAAGGGGCTGATAAAGTAATTGGGAAGAAAACAAAAAAATAAATACGAGAACGGAACAATAGACAGACCATTGCTTGCAGCAGGGAGAGAGCGAGCGGTACACCCATCGGTATACTGCGCGCTTGCCGTACATTTCCGCGCGTTGCATGCATTCCGGACACACCTACCAACCCAGCAGCCTGGACTGATCAACTACGAACGAAAAAAAAGGATTTTTCTGTCAAACAATAGGATCCTCAAGAGATTCATTTAGTCACCGGTAGGTGCTCATCACTCTAGCAACGCTGCCGTCCTTCGAAATATCTCAGCGTTCGTTGGGTGTGTACGCAGGCTAGGCCGTAGTGCTTTAGAAGATTCCAGCGTACGTTAGTTACGCAGAATACTGACCGTTTGTCGTATATAGTAGGTGAAAAAATTATCCTTTGTAAGGACTTTCCACCGTGTAGCTTGCTGGCTGAAGGTAGCGTGCGTACAAACAAATGTGCAGAGTCACCGTACGTTTGACTGGCGTAATTTGAGTATAAGTGCACGTTACTATACGAGACAAACATTGCTGGAAGTAGGAGAAGCTGCGCAGGAGTAGCCCCTCTGTTTTTATTTCTCACATCCGCATCTCAACTCCCTGCGGTTCATCGTACCATCAGTTTTTTTCGGCTCAACTCGCGCCCTCTCGACCTATTCGCTTTCATCGTCTAAATCGCCATCAGGGCTGCTCGGGCTTATTTCACAACGACTTTGTACTAGCCATGTGGAGACCGTCATCGGTCAGCTATCCGAGTGCGAAGTCATCACATTCTATCATCTTCACGGGTCATGACCCCACCCACGGGTCGAGTCAGGATTTTTTTCCAATCTCACGGGTCGAATCGAGTCGGGTCGGGGTGGGTCGGGTCGGATCGGGTCGGGTCTGGTCGGGTTGGGTCGGGTCGGATCGGGTCGGATCGGGTCGGATCGGGTCGGATCGGGTCGGATCGAGTCGGATCGGATCGGATCGGACCGGACCGGATCGGATCGGGTCGGATCGGATCGGATCGGATCGGACCGGATCGGATCGTATCAGATCGGATCGGATCGGATCGGATCGGATCGGATCGGATCGGATCGGATCGGGTCGGATCGGATCGGATCGGATCGGATCGGGTCGGGTCGGATCGGGTCGGGTCGGGTCGGGTCGGGTCGGGTCGGGTCGGGTCGGGTCGGGTCGGATCGGGTCAGGAGGTTTTCAAACTCTCACGGACCGGGTCGGGTCCTCTTGCCTCGACCCGACCCGACCGGACCCGCGAGGTTTGATCCCACCCGCGAACAGTCCTGACTATTACGAATATCAAGTTTACACCGCGTCAAAAGTTAGGAATCCCTTTCGAGCTGGCTGAAGCCGGATCTACGACCGAGGTTCTACGGCTGCCGACCGATATTTGTTTTGAGACGATTTTGCAATTTTTCAAAACCTGTCAACGCACACAAGTTGACGATAACTACGTACAAGTGTCCTGCTGCGCAAGCATGTAGCGAAAGCCTTCTACTGCAGTGCCCCATCCTTTGAAAAAACTACAGACCCCGCTCGGGAAAGAACCCCGTGGATGATCATCGCGTCGTTCTTGCTCTGCTTCCATGGCGCGACACTCGAAATCGAACAGCAGAATAAACTCAATGCAAGCCAAGACGTCTACAGCAGTACTCGCACTCACATGCCGACGCTCAAAACAAACAACAGAAAGTACAGGAAAGCCACGAGTCCGAGGCTAGAGAAGGGGCGCAGGAAGCGTCTTCGCCGGCCCCTGATGGAAAAATGTGTTTCGAACCCCAGGAACGACCAAACGAAGACGACGAGGAGAAGGTAGCTACTCACGATCGTGGCCCTCACGAAAATATCCACGCGGTATCCGCAGGAGAAGGCGGCGTCCGGGTCGATCACGTCGGCCTACACGATATACGTTTAGAGTTTTCATGGAGAATGTCCTTGATTAATTGGCCGGCTAACGTTTTGCTTGGTTTGCCATGTTGCTCGTTGGCCTGATATCTACGGGCAGGCGTGGGGGAGGATGCGGTATCATGGTGTATTCATAGCTGCGCTTCAATATACCAGACAACGCTGCCTAAATACATGCAAATCAATCTGACCTATATTGACCGTCCATCCCGAGTCGACCCACCCCTTCGGGCAATTAATAGCGGTATGCATCGACTCGTCCTGTGTGCAGGACGACACGAAACTTTTGTGCAGGAGGCAGGCCATATAGGTCAAGGCTGTCTTCCGGCCCCCCGGATGTTGTTTCGAATAACGCCACAGGAACACGCGGCGGAGCCGCATGGCTGCCCCTGCCGACCCCTCAAGCCCTCCAAAGGGTTGGGGTTAGATTTAAGGTTAGGGCTAGGGTTAGAGTCAGGGTTAGGGTTTGGGTCGGGATTGAGGTTGGAGGCAGGGTGAGGGCTGGGTTCGGGTTGGTCTGGATCGACGTGCAAGGTTGAAATGGACGACCCACATTCTGCTCGAAGTTTAGTGCCGATCAGTCCTACACATATCGGACGCCGTGTAGGTTGGGAGATCAAGCGTACGAGGGAGGCGGTATGAGTTGGGAGTTAAAATGTACGAGAGACGTGGTATGTGTTGGACTTCAAGCGTACGATGTGTACGGTATAGGCGTTGGGAGTCCAAGCGTGCAAGGGAGGCCGTAAATATCGCCAGCGAAGAGCGGTAAATAATACGTGGGCGTGTGACGTAAATACCTTCGGCGCGGCCGAGCGTTTCTCGAGTCTTTGCTCCGAATATCGCTCTACGGTACTGTGCCGCGCAGTGTGAATATAGCGGCGCGCACGATGGCCCCATTGTCGTAGGCTTTCTACTCACTCCTGTAAGTTAGTGTTAGTCTACTGTAAGTCAATGTGATCGGCGTCAAAGGTTACGGCATTATTGGAGTACTAGTATGACCGCAAGAACAAGGCTTGCGGTGCACAGCAGTAGTTGCAGTTGTTGTCGGGTGACTATGACGTAATAACAGGATGGTACCAATACGTCTCCGACGCCTGCTTTTCTCACGGGGTGGCACAACCCGGACAGACCCCCATCGATTCCCACTCCATGATATACAGCAGTGCACCTTTCCGAAAGGGGAGATAGATCCCTGACCTGCACGGTCTAGCTCATGTCACCGTTTTGTCTGTATGATGCAGGGGTTGGATCTGGGGATGGAGCTTGGATGCGGCTTCGGATTTAAGAACAGAACTTAAAGAGGCACATGTTGAGACGGAGGAGGGAGCAACGACAATTTTATTGGAGGATCGTAGATGAAGCATACCTGGTAGAGGGAAGTAGGCAGAAAAGGTAGCAATTAAAATAGACCTTGTGCATACGTAGGTTTTGTGCATATTGTAGGCTTCCTTTGTTTCCGGGGATGTACTCTTTCAGGGATGTTTTGAGTGATCGACGTTGGAGCTCATGCGACACATTGTCGGGTGGCAAGGAGAATGACAGCAGTATCTGCACACCAGAAATAGTGAAAATTACAGATCCTGCACACAGCGTGTCTCATAACGACAGCCGAGGATCTGCAAGTAGACGGTCTACGGCAAGTAGGTCGTGATGTGTCCGACGTGTGCAAAGTTTCCCCCCGGGGCTCACCTTTACGATGGCCCCGCCGATCACGATGTTCGTGATAGCGAGCAAGCTCGGTATGAGCGGCCCCAAGAGCACGAAAGAGGCCCATTTCCTCTGCGTGGCTGAACTCGCCGCAAGGGCGGCTGCGACTGCCTCTGGTTCGTTGTCGATACTATCCATCAACCCTGCCCCTTCCTCATCCAATTCGCTACGATTGGTAGGCCGACGTTTCGGGTATGACTGATACGAGTGTAAAAGTACCAGGTACGGGCGATTGCTGTGCGTGCGTAGTGTTGAAGTAAGTGAGGGGGAATCCGCCGAGCGTACACAGCCGCGGTTATGCTCGCGGCTGCAGTTGAGTTGAATTGATGTACAGAAAGTGTGTGAGGTTACTCGCTGGATGTATTGTTGTCGTATCTTGAGATTTTTTCCTTTGTCTTTCTCAGCAAGCAGAGGGTGCGAGTACGTACGTAGTACGTACGATAAATGTTGTCGGATCTACGAGCAGCAGTATTAATATTAATAGTAGTAGTAGAGGCTTTTTCCAGCCGTGCACTCAGATTCATCCATCCTTCTGTCCCGAAACACAAATACCTTTTCCCGATAAAATTGAATCAAAAGGGTTCTTGTATATAGAGACGAAGTGGCATAAATTATTTGTCGACACTCAAGATGAAACCGACAAACGAATGACCATAATCAATTGCGCCGCATTTTTCAACCATTCCATATTCCACATACATACGACAAACTTTCATCGTATTTGCACATATGCCCAACCCTACTACAAGTACTCGTACGAGTCCCTACTCTTCCTCCCCCCCTCTCCACCTCCTTCTCCTCCTCCTCCTCCTCCTCCTTCTCCTCCAGCCTTGTACTCTCCCCCGTATTGCAACCCGAGCGCAAACCGCGAGCCCTCCAGGATAGATCCGTGGGGTAGGTATGTCACAGCGTAAAAGGTGGGTACCAAGTACCTGCTGGTGCCTGCAAGTACAGCAGTATATTAAGTCAACGATTTTTTTTTGCGAGAGAGCTGATACTCGCCGCAAGCAACCTTGGGTGAAAATACATCCTCATGCAGTTCACCACAACTACACCCTTCACGAGGCAGGCATCGTAGCACACACACGTGCGTGGCTCTGTGCACTACCACACTCAGGGCTTGCAAAGCTGAGAGTGCCAACCGCTTTGCTTGGCCGTCAGTCGAACTGACACAGCTAGCAGGTGACTAGATAACCATGGGACGGGACGATGGGCGCACGATGACGGCCGAGGAGTGGAGGGAGCTGTGGGGCGAGAGCGACAGCGAAGGAGAGGGGGAGAGGTACACCTTGCCGAAGATGTACCCGGGCCCGAGAATACGGTGCCCTAACTGCGGGCACTGGCAGGTAGCTGTTGGGTGGGTTTGATTCATCATGCACGAGTCGATTTTGTATGAGGCCGTACGATATTGTATGAGGCAGTAAGATCTAAATACCGCTGTTATCACGGGACTGTCAGCTTATTATATTATTGACGGGGGACCATAGTAATAGGACCAAATATTGCTCGTAAAAAAAAGGAAATACAAGGCTTCGCTCCGCGGGCGTCCTACGTACACCGTCCGCTATGCTCGCTCGGGAAGGAAAAGTTCATCAAAATACCATGGCAAGCGGACAAAGGTCCATGATTGAATATAGTTTTCCCATGATCCATCGCGCAAACTGGCGACTTGATAATGCCAAGAGTCCCGCCGCAATTAATAGCTCATTCACAGGAGAAAGCAGCTCGGACGCCACACATACATACGCTTTGCGTCGCGTGCGGTTACCGGACGTACGTCGCCCTCTACGCTCGCTCACATGCCGTACGTACGTGCTCTCTGCCACAGTGAGCCCCGTCGACAGCCCCGCGTTAAGCCCGGTGCTCACCGTGGCCGTCTTCCGCCAGCCCGACAACGTTGTCAGTCAGACTGGGTGCCTCCCCCTTTAATTTTCAGCTCGGTCGCAAATATCAGCGCCGCTTGAATATTATCCTGCAATCACAAACGACCTCTAAATACTTGTTGTACATACTCTTATAAAAAATCACAAATGGAGGCCAGACAGAGCCCATTCATGCATCCTTCGTGTCTCGCGGCACACGCGACGCCTAGGCACGAAAGCGGCGACCGCGCTCCTTGCAATCCCCCCTCTACCTGCCAGCACCCACTGACACCCGCGACGGCGCCGGGCTTGCCCACAGTGCCGTGCTCGGAGTACACGCACGCACACGAAACGAAAGAAGAAGAATAGAAAAAAATATCGAAAGTGCCTGGAGAGATGGAGAAAACAAGAACCACTGAAAGGTCCGATAAGTAATAGAGGGAGGCGGTTTCAAAGTGAGAGCTCTGAGAGGCCAGGGATGTACCAACCGAGCACGCTCGGGAGCACGCTCGGGAGCACGCTCGGGGAGTGAGATCTAAGTAAGTAACTCTAATAGTTTATTTTGCACCGTAGGTCTTGTTTACTGGGGTCCCCCGTAAAGAATAGTATAATATAGTATAATACGTGTCATACCGTCATACCAAAACAAAGCACGTAGAACTGTGTACAAGTACGAATTCATGCTGGTAGTGTTCCCTATATCATAAGTAAGTTAACCTACGTTCTACTATAGTAGGGCCTTCTTGGAAAATAGTAAGCGAAACGTCGAATGTGTCGGTATGTCTGTCCCACGTGTCTAGGTCTTTGTCAGTTGGGCTACTGGCAAAACGTTATCCAATCGCCTACCCAATATGGCCTTGAAACACACGTCACTCAATTCAGCAATCAAAGCGCCCGCTCCAACCTTCTCCAACTGATCCTACAAGAATGTCCACTGCCCAAACTATAGCATTAATTATTGCAAGAAATCCCCTGCTACTAAAAATATCCTGCACTCACTCCAATTTCTTCGCCCTCAGAACGTGGAACGTGCCGTAGTTCTAAAGGGCTTACCGTTGACGGAGCTCTTTCCAGCCGCTCGCCAACAACGGAAGTGTTGCCACGTGCATGCCACCGAACACAGCAATCAACTCCCCATGAAGTACAAAACATCCGATCAGCACTTGGCGGGGAAGGTACCTGGTACAGCAGTATATAGTACCGGACACCGAACATGACACGGGAAAGCTGGTCCAGGCTTGGATTTCAAATCTGATTATGCGGTGCGTTCTGCACCAACTTCGTTCAGTATACATGCGACTCCCGAAATGCTTGCGAGATTTCTGCTACTCGTATAGATCTCGGTCTGCCTTTCTTTTGTGCTCGCTTGCATAAACTGTTTGTGCTCGCTTTCTTACCGATCG
>JBBMHQ010098583.1:0-10097 GCA_037834295.1 Postelsia palmaeformis | reverse complement strand
GTCAGTATTTGACCCTTTTTGAGCACAAAAGTGAATGTATGAGGACACAAGCTGCACACAGCAGTTGGAGCAGTAGCTACAGCCCGGGCTCGAGCGTTGTTGTACGAGCAAGAGCACATACGAGTGCAAACACATACGAGTGCAAACACATACGAGTGCAAACACACACGAGTGCAAACACATACGAGTGCAAACACATACGAGTGCAAACACATACGAGTGCAAACGCATACGAGTGCAAACACATACGAGTGCAAACACATACGAGTGCAAAAACATACGAGTGCAAACACATACGAGTATGCACGAGTATGAGTACGGGCGCTCTGTCTTGTCAGTCTGATATGCTGTGCAAAATGACACGTTTGGAGAACACGTGAGTTCTCGAGCATGTGCGAAACAAGTGCTGCTGCTGTGCGGAGCACCAACTCCCCTACAGCAAGCAACTCCTCTTCACAGCCAACCCATGGTGTGAAGTGCGTAAACACTCTCGCTCCTGGAGGATTGATCTGCTGTGTAGTTGTATGTAGTACCGATATGAGTATTAATGATCTCATCGAGATTAGAGTAGAGTATCTGCGCATACTATTTTAGTTATCGAGAATTTCCGTCGGAAAGATAGTCATAATCAAAAACTTTTCGGCGTGCGCACAATCGGATACGAAAAATAGCTAAATATGTGATTCTTATGAATGATCTCATCGAGATTAGAGTAGAGTATCTGCGCATACTATTTTAGTTATCGAGAATTTCCGTCGGAAAGATAGTCATAATCGAAAACTTGTCGGCGTGCGCACAATCGGATACGAAAAATAGCTAAATATGTGATTCTTATGTTCGAAAACGAAACACTTGCAGCAGCGGCAACACTTTCGCAGGACCAAACGAGCAAAACAGAAGAAGTCGTGAAAACAGCAGTAGTAGTACCTACCTCCTGCAGCAGCAGCTGCAGCGATCTGCATAAGCAGTGAGCAGCAACAAGCACCAACTGCAGGCAGAAATGCGATCTATCTGGCGGTCGTCTACACTCGCTGTGGAAGCAACGCCGATACAACAACGAGAATGTCGCTCTCCTTCGTCGTCTTCTCTGCCCGAAAAGCGGTTGTAGCTGCGAAGATCACAGGAGGAGCGTGGCGGCAAGGGTTCCCGCGCTTGCTGCAGCAGTAGCAGCAGCGCTTGGTTGCAGCAGCGCTTGATTGCAGCAGAGCTGGCTTGGGCAGCAGCGCTCGCTTGCAGTAGCAGTGCTTGTTTCCAGCAGCGCTTGCTTACCGCAGTGCTTGTTTGCCGCAGCGCTTGCGCTTGCAACAGGACACTTGCTCGCAGCACCGGCACCAGCACCAGCACCAGCACCAGTATACTACAGCACAACATGCCTTAGTAGTAGTAGTCCGCGACGTGCATCAGCAGCTGCAGCAGCACCTATCTGCTGCAGCAGCACAGGCAGCAGAGTAGGCATGCAGCAGCAGCGGCAGCAAATCTCGCAAAGCCCCGCCGGGAGCAGACATGGCCCCAGGCCACTCTCGGGGCAAGCTTGGCCAATCCAAAGCGTCCGGAGAGTTTTCCGCCAACATAATGCAGCGGTCGAATCTCGTATCTTACAAATGTGGCTCGAGTATAATATACTATCCAAAAACGCATAACTTCGTCATTTTTAAGCAAATTTGATTACGATATTTGATGAGACGTCGGTAACGGGGGAATAGATAAGCAAAATTCGTACAAGTAGTACTTTTTCTTTTGCGCAGACACTCTAGTGTCTGTGCAAAAAAAAAATATTACGAATTTTGGTGATCTATTCCCCCGTTATCGACGACTAGGTAGTCCAAAAGTCAATCAAATTTGCATATCATACTGGAGCCATATTTGTGTGATTTGATATTCGGCCGCTGCAGGCTGTTCCCAAAAACTCTCCGAACGCTTTGGATTGGCCAAGCTTGCCCCGAGAGTGGTCTCGGACCATGTCTGCTACCGACGGGGTTTTGCGAGAAGAATTGCTGCCGCTTATGCTGCATGCCTCTTCTGCCTGCTGTTGCATCAGATAGATAGGTGCTGCTGCGGCTGCTGCTGCACGTCACGGACCACTGCTGCTGCATGTAGTGTGCTTCTGCTGCAAGAAAGTGTGGTTCTTGCTGCAGTGCTGTTGCTGCAAGTGCTGCGGCAAGCAAGCACTGCGGTAAGCAAACGCTGCTGCAAACGAGCGCTGCTGCAAGCAAGCGCTGCTTCACAGGCAAGCTCTACTGCAAGGAAGCAAGCGCTGCTGCAAGCGAAAGAGCCGCCTCAAGCAGGCGCTGTTGCAGGCGCTGCTGCTACGAGCAAGCGCTGCTGCTGCTGCTGCTGCTGCAAGCGCGTGCACCCTTGCCGCCACGCTCCTGATTTTCGCCACTACGAGCTCTTTTCGGGCAGAGAGGACAAAGAAAAAGGACGATCTTCTCGTGGTCGCGGCGTTGGTTGCACAGCGAGTGTCGAGAAGCGCAACATAGATCGTATTTCTGTCTGCTATGTTGGTGCTTGGTGCTGCTTACTGCTTCTGCAGCTTGCTGCTGCAGGTAGGTACTACTACTGCTTGCACGAGTTCTGTTCTGCTCGTTTGGTCCTGAAAGTGCTGCCGCTGCTGCGTATTTTTTCTTCAACAGAATAATCCAATATTTTGCCTTTAGTCGTCTCCGATTATGCGCATGCCGGAAGGTTTTCGGTCATGATTATCTTTCCGACGGAAATTCTTGAAATACAAAAATGTGAATGCGCAGATACTCGTTTTATTTTTCTTGTTGGTTTTCAGATCTTGGGGCTGGATCTATAGTAGCATATTTATCATGAAAATTATCGCTTTCATCGTGACTCAGAAGTTTCTTCGTTTTCGAGAGCACGTGAGAGTGTTGCAAATGAATGGGCATGTATAAATACGTCGTACATACGTGTATACAGCTTGAAAAACAAGTGCTACGGTGCTTATTGATATTAGTAGTATTAATAGCTTACGTGGTAACTCCGAGCTCGAGCGATGTACGAGTACGAACACATACGAGTACTTCGAGTATGCACAAGTAAGAGTACGCACGCTTTACTGCACAGGGCTGCGGTGCGGTGCCTCTACGTTTGCATGAGATTATGCGAGTATAATCTTGATCTTGTTTGGTTTGTCTCATTGATGGTATTTGTTTGATATTTGTCCTCGAATCTTACACCCGGACGTTGGATTTTCAATGTAAAAATATATCCCATTTCGTTTATTTTTTCACGTTGAAGTGGGGTGCATTTAGGAGCCCGAGTAGGACTGAAACGAGGAAGCTTCAGGGACAAACTTCACGCGGCCATTATAATGCAATTGAAGCCCGAGCACGAGCACGAGTCGCTGGCTGTTGCTATGTTTGCTGCCCGAGGACAGCCCACGATATTTCGTTGTTGTGCTGGACGCCCTTTATTTACAATAACAAGTGAGGGGTGAGTTTAATCTACAACAGCAGCAGCAAGCAGCAGCAGTGCTCATGCATTTTAACAACCGAAGAGTTGAACGACGAAGGTAGAAAAGAAGGCCGTCAGCTCGTCTCTCTGTGCTCTTGACTAAATGAAGTCGGTCTGCGAGGCTCGAATTTAGCAAGAGAAGCTGGCTACTCTCCATGGCTTCGTAAAAAAAGTGCAGCAAGCAGTCAACAGGCAGCCAGCGTGCTAGCCCCGGATGCTTGATTGTGTCGGAATTGCGGTCGACACATCTCTTCGTGGCGGGACTAAAAAACCAGTCGGCGTGGACTCGGATTTCGCGAAAACAAGGCGGTTATTCCAAGGGACATGTATACATCAACCGGTACCAGGTACAAGGTACATACTACCTGTCGTATTTGTTTTGATTGATAATCCGATTGAAATCTGAAGCTTGGAATCGGATTCGCATAAAAATTGCATAGTACGTGAGGCAGTACGTAGAGCAATACTTGCCCATGACGCGCAAGAATCGTATGGTACGCGTACGTATTGGCCCTGTGTACGTAGTACTGCCCTACGTGGAGGCATTTTGATTTCGATGTCCACAAAATTAGTTTCTTCGTCCCGCCCGTCCAATTCAAACTTGACGCACCGGCCGGGCGGCCATCGCCGTAAGCGTATCGTGATGTCCTCCACATACTCCGTCAAGCATCAACAACCAATATTCCGACAAAAAGATGGCTCGCTCGATAGACAGGCAGACAGACGAGCTGCATGTATGGCCCTTGTTAGCTCTCCACAGGATGTAGTCCATCCCGAAGGCATGGGGCGTGTGTGTGCAGGGCTGCCGAGGTACGCACGGGGTCGCGAGCCGGCATGCTTGCCCTTCTGCCTGGTCGTTGGTTTTCTTGCTGGAGAAGGGGCGATTGCGCCCGACTAGGCTAGGCTATCTATCGATCAATCCACCGTCGCGGAATAGGAAGGGTGGGCGTGGGAAAGACGGTGATAGCACCGAAAGCACGGTTTCATTGCATAGAGCAATTTCCAGACACGTTCTCCTGCTCCCCTTCCCCCTCCCGCCCCGTCGCTGGCCCGCTTCTCCCCCGGCTTATGTTTTTTCACAGGACAAGAAGGCGTTTTTTCAGGGGCTAGGCTGTCAAGCAGACATCGTAAAGATTTGCGTCCGCGACATGAAGAAAACCCGAGACTTCAAGGTGGAGTCTAACACGGAGGTGAGTCGAACCGGCGTACTTTACATGAGTAAGAGTCCGTTCGTAACATCAAGAAAATCCGAGACTTCAAGGTGGAGTCTAACGCGGAGGTGAGTCGAACCGGCGTACTTTACACGAGTAAGAGTCCGTTCGTAGGTGCAATTTTTGTTTCGTTGGTGGGATTCGTCTAGACCGCGAGGTTACACTGCTATTGCTCTATCACAGTTTTCAAATTCCAATGGTTGGAGTGGAGCACCGGAATGAGGGAGGCGTGGCCGTCCTTCTCTTTTCCACGTAGCCCAGGGTACCCGTAGATGTACACAGCTCCCTCTTGAAGGAAACGCTTGCTTAGTTTTCAGTCGATGCCCACTGTCGGGCGGAAAGGGTCTACACGGTGTAGAGCAGGCGCAAGAAAAGCCTTCCTGCGCTTTGGGCTGGAAATCTGTGGGTTCATGCCGGGAGCGCAGGGACGCCGACCGTGTACAGCAGTATTCACGAGGTAGAATAATTCTTGCTGTTCGGAAAGACAGACCCAAAACTGGAGCTGCGTACGTACAGCGGCCAGTAGCTGGGTGTCGAAGCGGTTGTTGTTTCGGTCGGACTTTCTTTTTGACAGGCGTGCGCTCCGCTCCGCGTGATGTGCTTCGCCGCTTTTTTTTAATTGGTGCCATTACCTCGTTTTATGTGTATGCATATGAAGGTGGTGACAGACTACGATGCGATCCTGAACGACGACTCGATCAACTGCGTGGTGGAGCTCATGGGAGGCATCACCGACGCGAAGGATGTGAGTGGCCCCTCTACGGACTCGCGCGACCGCGCCACACAAGCACGCAGAGATCGCCACACCAGCGGGGTAGGACAAGGGTGATGTGGGCCTCTCTCCAGCGTTTTCCAGGCGCAGGGGGGCGGGAGTACTCAATTGTTGCCTGCCTTAGTCCTTTTACCATTGACCACGCACCCCTTTCGAGACGGGAGGGGGAGGGGTTGTGTTCGTGTGTATTTGGTATTTTTATTTCGCGTCGGGGGGATGCGCGGCGAGTGCCTCCACCCTTTCGGCCTTTGCGCGTTTGACGACGTGTATAAGGCGGTGCTACAGGGGTACGGTTGGGCTTGCGATCTCCCCACGGTGCGATAAACAGCATAGCACCGTGGCAACCCCCACCCCGACAAATCCACCGGGGTGTAGCATCACAGCGAGGCACGAGGGAAGGCCTGTCATGTTTCGTTCTGTGTTTTTCGTTTGGTGCTGTTCATTCGCATGCGCTGATGGAAGTGCCCATGCCGCGGCTGCTTCTCCTGCGGGCAGCAGCAGAGATAATTTGTGAGGAGGTAATGTTATCATCAGTCACACGTTCGTTGCTGGAAGGTGCCTCACCACTGCGCATTCACAAGCGCTGGAGTACATACTATTAACCACACTACTCTTTTAGTTGCAGGGGTGCACGAAAACAATTTGTCGGACACACACCACTACCCTTTTTTCGAGACCCAGACAGGGGGGGGTATACCAAAATATTCAAGTAACACAACTTTTTAAAACAAGACGAGCTTTTTTTTGTCACTTCGTCCAAAAATCCTACCGCACGGGTTTGTTTTTCATCTTGACCTTTTTCATGAGTGTAGTGTGTCGTTTTCCCCTTCTTGTCGTGCACTCCTGACCTGCTGTCAGAAATAAAATGTGTACTGTTTCCAAGCAGTTTTATTCCCTCCAAAACATTCTTGCAGTCGTTCTAACCGGATGGAAACGCTACCGCCGACCACGGACCGTCGACCACCGAGCAGGTGGTGTTCGGAGCCATCCGTCGAAACAAGCACGTCATCACGGCGAACAAGGCCCTGGTCGCGACCTACCTTGCCGAGATCCAGGAGCTGCTCAAGGAACACCCTGGTGTAACGTTCGGATACGAGGCTGCGGTATGCGGGGGTGAGAGCTCTCGACGCGTGTTTGCCTTAGAAGGGAAGCTCCTAGTGTTTGCCTTACAAGGGAAATTTCCTAGGGTTTGCGTCATAAAGGTAGCTCCTAGTGTTTGCCTCGTGAGGGTAGCTCCTCGTGTTTGCTTTATAGGAGTAGCTTTTACGGTAGTGTTCGGTTCATGAGAATAACTCCTATCACGGGGGGCCATAGTAAATAGGCCCAAATATTGTTGGAAAAAAATAGGTAAATATATAGATTTTATCGTGTGTATCATAGGTCGTATTTACTGTGGTCCCTCGCAATAGTTTTCCTGAGGCTCTCCTCGCTTGATTAGAGTATAGGAGCTTTCCTCTATCTCACTCAAGAACTTTTGTTTTCCTCCCTTTGAGATGGACAGCCTCATGGCCTAGATTTGAATAATATAGTGAGACATGACTGCGAAACCCCGACAATGTTGGTCACGCACTTCCTCGTTGCCCTTGACCCTTTCAGGACACCAGTCCCGTTTTGGGGACAAACTACGTACAACTCGAGTGATTTGTCCCCACAATGGGAGTGCGGTACTAAAGGAGTTGAGGAGACCCCCGCCAGCCGGAAATGTTTTGCCTTCGAAGCGATGTATACCTCCATAGTAGCACGGGTCTTATTCGCGTTGTTTTCGAGCCCCGCGCCAGCGTAAGCTCATTTTGGTTGATGGGTGTTTCAGGTTGCGCGCGCTCCTTCGTCGCAGTAAAAAAGAGCGAGTGTTTAGGAACGCGCGGTGGGATGGGAGAGATACGGTAAATGGGAGCGGTAACGGCGGCGGCGGAACCGCGTGTGGTGGTCTTCCTACGTAGGCGGATGGGTGGTAGCGTGTTGGAAAGAGGGTCGCCTTGAAGCGAGTTTTCGAGAAACGCCGTTTGTGTCAAACCCCGTTGTTTCTGTTGTGAAGAACTACTGTATTGGATAGCATCCCCCGTGTTGTTCTGCGTGGTTTTAGCTTGCTTGATTGCCTGCTTGCCTGCTTGCCTGCTTGCCTGCCTGCCTGCTTGCCTTCCTGCCTTCCTGCTTGCTTGCTTGCTTGTTTGCTTGCAAATAGTGGGTGCACGCTATATGATTTTCGCTTCGCAGAGCTGGAAAGGCATGTATGTTTGGCGATGCTGGTGTTGCGAACCCGCACACACCCGTCCACTTTCAGCCGGAGAGTTCAACGTCGTCACTATAATGGCGGCAGCCACTGTGTCGTCCCCCCGTCATTTCGAGCGTTCGCGCTGACGACCGTATCCCTCACTGCAACAGTAGACTTGGCGGCTATTACATCTCTTCCCCCGCGCCCTGCACGCCATGCCGTGGCGCTCCGTCCGTTGCTACGTGCTGTCGTGGCGTTTTTCGCGTTCATTTAACGAAGGTATCCCCATCATCGCCACCCTGCAGAACGACTACTTGGGGGACAAGATCCTAAAGGTGACCATTTCAACTACATTTGGGCAAAACATTTTCGGGACGGGTTTACTGTTGCCTACGTACGTGGTAGGGCTGACTCAATGGGGCAAAGGGCCGGCCGCCGCGCCCCCCGTCCCCCGGTGGCACAGTGACCATATTGTACGTGCGGTGTTAACGTGCGGTAGTTGCAGTATTTACGCCTCTACGTGATAGTGTGCACAGCATTCAAATGCTGCACATACGTACAGTGGGTACAGCAGTATACCTGGTATCACGTATTTTACGTACGCGATAAGTTAATACTGCATTCACGCACTGCTGTACGTACTCGTATGGTGCATCCCTGGTATCACGGACAACATTTGGGTCCTGCTGTATATTTGTAGCAGGTGCATACGTGGTGCATAGGGGTGCGTGTCGAGCATGACTCGCTGATCGGCTTCGCGTCGCTTGTGCTTCGCCTGTGCTTTCGCTTGTGCGTCGATTTCTTTGTCCCATTCATTCTGCATGCAGGTGTGCGGTATCATGAACGGGACGACGAACTTCATGTTGTCCAAGATGGAGGGGGAAGGCGCCGACTACGGCGACGTCCTCAAGGAGGCCCAGGACTTGGGCTACGCAGAGGGTAAGACTTTCCACTTGACTTTTTTTCCTCTTCCATTTATTTTCTACGCCCTTCTTTTATCTCTCCCTGTTATTAATAGTCGTAAGGCAGATCCGGGGTCACATAGCAGGCTCTTCTGCCCCCTCTCCGCTGCGATTCGTGCCTTGCATTTTTTGGGCGGGAAGGCTTCAGCACATTCTTCCCTCGCCGACTCGCGTCGATTTGCACTGTATACGACAGTGAGCGGTAGATACTGTAGGCCTCCTGCAGCAGCGTCTAGTGCTGCGGTGCTCACCATTTACAGCAGTCAGAAATAGGTCTGCCGCACACGGGCGGCGAGACTCCGCCTCTCTGATGGCGTTGCGGCGCGTGGCTATGCTAGCCTGCTTGTTTGTCTACCCGCCTGTCTCTTTGCCTGCCTCGCTGACTTGGTCGGCTCGTTGGTCAGATCGCAAAAAGAGCTCTTTATCTCCCCCCCCCCCTCCTCTTATGCCCGTAGAAACGTCTTTGCTTGCTTCTCGTGGCAGCTAAGCGCGACCCATACCCTTTTCCTTGCTGTGTACCATCGTTTATGTACGTTGTTGCCTCCCCCCCCTCATCTGCCGTCGGTCGCTCCTGACATGGACCTTAGCGGACCCCACGGCGGACGTAGAGGGACTCGACGTCCAGGCGAAGATCTCCCTTCTCACCAAGCTTGCCTTCGGCGCAACGGTGTCGTCATCCTCGGTAAGATGTTTTGCAGCTGGAAGGCGTTTTGTCTGAGGGTCTTATCTCTCTATGTGTGTGTCTGTCTGTTTTATTATGTCTTGTCTGCCTGCCTGCCTGCCTGCCTGCCTTGATGCCTGGATGCTTGGATGCATGCCTGTCTGTACATTTATATCCCGTCTCTTTTCTGGCGCTTTGCCTGAAGACCAACGAGGTGCATTCGATATATTCAATTGGACGCGGAAACCGAGAAACCTCCGAACCGGGAATGGCGTTGCGCCGCGTTACGTACGTAGAGACGCCCTGCTTCGGCTAAACCGATTCGTACGGTGGCGGCAATGTGGACCAAGCATCATCAATAACGTGTACACCCACCTCCTTCCGACTGCTTTGTCACGCACGCAAAGCATTAACCCCCCCTCCCTTCTGGAACTCAACCTTCCCGTTCACCCCCTCAACCTCTGTATTTCTTGAACCTCGTTATGCGACTGAGTAGGTGCCCTGCCAGGGCATCTCCGACCTCTCAAAGGTGGATTTCGAGTACGCAAAGATGATGCGGTCGACGATCAAGCTGTTGGGCACGGCCATGGTGTCCACGGACGGCGAGAAGCTGTCGGTGTTCGTTTCTCCCGTCCTGGTTCCGCTCGAGCACCCCATCGCCTCCGCCAGAGGAGCAGGCAACATCGTCGCCGTCAACTCCAAGGTGTAGTGCTGGGCTGGGCTGTGTTGGGCTGAGCTGGACTGCACTGCACTGTACTGTACTGTACTGTACTGTACTGTACTGTACTGTACTGTACTGTACTGTACTGTACTGTAC